>JAHQIW010005473.1:0-159972 GCA_019055375.1 Parelaphostrongylus tenuis | reverse complement strand
TGTTGAAATCGAAAAGATTTGCTCTATCCATTGATTAAAATATAATCCTTTCCTTTCGAGAGTTTTCTTAAGACCACAGCTCAAATTCTAATATGCCAGACAATCATTTTTGGGCCACGCATGTCATATGGTCTGTTAATGGGCTGTCTTATAGAGCTAGACACATGTGTTACGAGCTTGACGGTCTCCTCAGTCGGGCAGTTACCCTTCGTCTTTAGCCAATTTGAGCTGTGGTCTTAAGAAAACACTTGAAAAGGAAGGTAAGATATACTAACGATACCATCCAAGTGCAACTGAGTGTACAACACTGTGTGTTCGGTGATAATTTCACTGGACTTACAGTGTACAAAGTTCGTCGTCGCATACTCTTAGTATAGGGGATTGAGCGCCCAGAGAGGATTGGCTAAAAACGAAGGGTAACTGCCCGACTAACGAAACCGTCAAGGTCGTAACGCATGTATCGGGGTCTATAAGACAGCCCATTCAACAGATTACATGACATGAGTGGCTCAAAATGATTATCTGGCATATATAATATAATCATAAAAACTCACATACGGCGAGATATCCTTGAATGTAAAACAAAATCTCATTTTGAATCCTACAGCGCTCAAATGCATCCAATCTGGGAAATAAAATATGCCATTCAAATTTGCTTGATTTTAGCTATCCAATGACTATCATAACGCTTTACATTATCGAAACCTACATTTTTACCGAAGGCCTAAGATGGGGCAAAGATAGCGGGAAAGTACCCTTTTTTGTTAGTAAAATATACTGAAGGTATTCTCACAAAGCAGATTCAGTACTATCTTGTGAAAAATCTCTTTAGAGTAAGAGAAAGGAAACACAAGCCTATTCTACACAATGATTTATCTAATTCGTAAGGAATAGTGGAATTTTCAGGAAATCTGGGCGTCTCTTTACTGAAAATACATTTTCATGTGTTTCTGGAATAATACCTATTTCATCTGAAAATTCACCATATTATACCAAAAATTTCGCTGTGAAAGGGCATACTATTGCAAAGCGTTACCTATTATTTGTTAGTAAAGCTTAATATGGATGTCGAACCAAAAACCACGCTTAGAATTCAGATCGGTATGGCTCAAGCTATCGAATGACTACAACGTATCAAACAAAAGAGGGGAAGAAATGCTATATACCAGCTGCAAATATGCTTCCTTTCATAATGATGTGATTTATTGGTTGGAACATAAGGATTTTTTTATCATGTATATTTTCAATTTTGTATACTTTCTCTTTACTAAAATTATCTTTCAAAGAGCTTTTTCATTGATTTTCCATCATTTCATGATGATAATGCTCCCTCAGAACCTCAATATATCCAATAATTTCCGTGACTTCCACTTCGGTCTGCGCCGATAGAAATTCGCGTGGAGGGCGACACCGCAGTTACAGTACCTGAGTGAGATTTCGTGTGGTGTGCATCGAAATGATGCATATGTTCCTCAAGAGGTTAAAATGAACAATCGCTGATTGGGCGCCCGATAAAACGATTTTGAAGAACAGTAGCCATTGCAAAAACACTTCAACGCTCAGAGTACTCATGGTCTATAAAAGAATGATTGCTAGTGGAAGAAAGGTAGGTTATGTCTTTCGTTGACTGATAAATTGGAACTAATGCTCATATCTATTTCGTAGAAATTCTGGGAAAGCTTTCTTTTTCAAAAACAAGTCTAGTCAATTTTCCCAGTTAATCATACGAAGGATGATTGGCTCTTGAAAGTACACAATTCAAGCAGTAAGGTTTCTTATTTCAGTAATCGGGGAGCGAAACATGGAGGATGGTAGGAAGTTGATGGAAGTACTTATGGGATAGGGTGGAACTTATGAACTGGAGAACGTACGACTTTCACAAACTCAAACTAGAAGACGTTGATCATTTCACGTCAAATTTGTTCAGATGATGTTACTGTGTCGTAGAAGTGACATTCCACAAGGACTGGTATATAAGAAGAAAAATATCTTTTGATCATGTCATTCTCATATCATATCAGTAAGTAGCTGGTCAGTAATTGATCGGCAACGACAGCCGGTTTGCACTAAATGGAGTAGAGAGACGCTGAGATCAATGTCTGAGATGTCTGCGTCTCGCCTAACGAGATAGAAGTGTGCGCACCCGCGGAGAATACGACGTCACGATGCATAGGCTTCCGAACATTGGTCGGTAGCTGAAATCCCCGCTGGCATTGATGATGTTGATGCCTGACCAAAATCTGTTGGCAGGCCGAGCCGGTAGGTGCGTCACTGGCATCCAGATGATGGTTAGCAAGACAGAAGGGGACTAAACCACGGCAAATGACCCAAATGGCTGGCGTATCATCTGTCTCCTGAAACCTCAGCCCTTCTATCACCAACACAACTGACAAGAAACTAGACGAAGGACTCCTATGGAGGTGAAGTATGGCCCTTAACAGTATTCAGTATAACATACCATACCGGCTCAATCATGAAAATCATTAAGTGCTCATGAGATCTCTTTGTCTCACTTTGGCTGACACAAAAAAGGCCTTAGTCTTCAATGAATAAGTGTATCCGTGGAAACTTTTCAGAATCAACCCTTTCTGATTAATACAAAATTTGCCTATGATTTGAATGAATTTCACAGGACAAGTATCACCATTCCATAGCAAAACTGACATTGATATAAAACGATCACAATGCTGAGCGGGAAGGCTTTGGATAACATACGTTTCTTTCAACTGTTTTGAGAATTCGCTGAAAACAATATAATCCGATAAGATAATCTGAACCTTTCACGTATGACACTTTTACGGTGCATGACACGTGTTTCGGCTTTGCAGCTTCGTCAGTTGCAAGGTGCCTTTCGGTTCAGTATGTTTCTTGTGGGGGAGATATTGAAGAGATATCCCTACATAGAGGAATCGACGCCAAACTACTTGCCTTTGTCGCAACGTCATGAAATCGCCCAATGGGCAGTGTTATCTATGTCATCAGATTGTGTGGTTTTGAGCGGGGTCTCAAAAACGGTCTGAAAAAAAGTATGACGACGTACGTTTAACCAGCCACGAGCGATCGACTAGAGAACATTGGGCGATTTTATCATGTTGCGCCAAGTGTAAGCATTTCAGCGTTGATTTCTCTATATAGAGAACATCTCCTTATGAAGAACTCACTGGACCGAAAGGCATCGCGCAAATAATGAGTGTGTCGGGCCGAAACTGTGCCTTGAACTAGATAGGTGCCGTAGCAGGCCTCATGAAAGGCTCAAAATATGTTATCAGAATATACTGGCTTTAGCGACTTTTCAAAAACAGTTGAGAGGAAAGGTATGTTACTGTGTTGTCGAAGTCTTCCTGCTCAGCATTATGATCTTTTTACATAGACATCAGTTTTGCTATGGAATGGTGATACTCGTCCTGTGAAATTCATGCAAATTATAAGCGATTTTTGTATTAGCTAGGAATGGAAGAAATGAGAAGTTTGAAAATAGATGCGTATTAAGTAAGCTGCCGTTGGAATGCTTTCAAAACATTCGGTGCATCATAGATTTTAGATTTTTCTTATTAGGAAAACATTTTTCTTTTGTCCTGAGAAATGTGTAAATTGTCATTGTACACTGACACGTACTTGAGACAGAAGACCTTCCCTAGAACTAATCTAGGTTCAAAACTTTCGCGCGATTGGTATGTTTTCTCAGCTATTAATGGCTAACGATCCAACGACGTAGCCTCTTTCAGAACCGCGTTGTTAGGTGTAAAACACCTTCCAGACAGTCTTACATCTCATAACACGGCTCTGTGGAAGACGAAATCGCCGAAACGTCGGCCATCGGCAGTGAAGAAGACAATTCAATCTTGCGAGACCCTCTGAATGATGCTTGAGTCTTGGAATAGTCTTCCCTTATCATCTTGCAATTTGGATTCAACATGCCGAAGTTCAATGAAAGTCGGTTTGCTGAAGAATTGCGGAACTGCCACATAGTTTATCAATGTGCTTCAAGTTCTTTCTAACGCGCTGATCATCAACTGATTAGCAATCTTTCATTCCAACAGCTAACCCATAGCCTCTATCCATCTATTCCTCCGCCAGTGATTTATCGCGCATCATGTCATGACTTCTTCCTTCTTCTTCTTCAGACAGAGAGAGAGAGAGAGAGAACCTTCTTCTTCTTCTTCTTCTTCGTCTTCTTTGCCCCCCCCCCCACCTCTCTCTCTCTCTCTCTCTCTCTCTCTCTCTCTCTTCAAGCGATTTGTCACATCTATGGTGATATTGACGAAAACATGTAGCCGCCACCGCATTGAAAGGCTCATTGCGCCCCAAAGTTTTGAATGGGCATTATACGTTCGCGCGACTCCGGCAAGCAGTAAAGTACCTGGTGGTTGCGGGGACGTATCTCGAGTTGACGCTTGTGTTATTGGTATTCAGGTCAGCAAGGCATGCAGAGCCTGAACCATATTGGCAAATGGCCTGCAATCCGTTGGCATATTGTCTGTCTTGCAAGTATTTCCCGGGTTGTCATTTTAGTCCTTCAATAAGGGGCAGTTTGGAGTGCATTGATCCGTATATTCGAAAATTCATTGATGATCGATGTGGCTAAGGTTAGTTGTTTGAAGACGCAGAGGTGAAAATGTTCACAGCAGATCAAGTCAAAGATTATTTGTAATTGAACAAGATCATGTACATAACTGTGGTCACTTTAACTTAAACCTTTGGGATCCGAATGATGTATATACATATATATATATATATATATATATATATAATATATATATACATATATATAGCTCAATCAAATTTATCTTTTATTTCTTTCGGTTTTCACATACTTTGCTGCATAATATACAAAATCATCACACTGGCTGAAAAACAATGAGTACTTCCTCGAACATAGTGATGCTTATTGCATGCGAATCATCAAAATATCTCAATAATTTTTTTTTGATTAGCGTAGTAAGTTGATATGTGCGTTATAGGCGCTCAGATGATGGTCAGCAAGACAGGAAGAGAATAAACCACGGCAAATAGCCGCTATTCATCGGCGTAGTCATCATTCTCCCAAGCCTCAGTTTGTTTATCATCAACTGAGCAGACGAGAAACAAGACGAAGGACTCTCATGGAGATGAAATATAGCTCATAACAGTACTCAGTATGATATGCCATAAGGCAAAATCATGAGAATCACCAAGTGCACATGATATCTCTTTGTCTCCCTTTTGGTGACACAGAAAAGGCCTTTGACCTCAATGAATACGTGTATCAGTGGAAACTTCTTAGAATCAACCCTTTCTGATTAGTACAAGATGCGTCTATGATTTGAATGATTTTTACAGGACGAGTATGACCATTCCATAGCAAAACTGACATCGATATGAAAAGATCTTAATGCTGAGCGGGTAGGCTTTGGATAACATAGGTTTCTTTCAACTGTTTTGAAAAGTCGCCGAAAACAATATGATCCGATAACAAATTCTGAGCCTTTCTTGAGCTCTGTTATGGCACTTAGACGGTGCAAAACACGTGTTTCGGCCTTACAGCTTCGGAGATAAAACGTGGAAAATTATCGAATATTCATGAAAAGTACTTGCAAGACAATGTGAATTCCGTGAAGGGAAAAACGTTTGTCTTTCCCAAAATCCAAGGAGACGAAATCGACTATCCACGTAGAACCTGTTCACATGATGTTACTGTGTAGTAGAAATAACACTCTACGAGGAGTAATACATCACCTGTATCACCTGTATCACCTGTCGTCCCGTCGATCGTCGAGTGACTCGAGCGGGTACCAGCAACTCTTCCATTTTTCCCTATCGCGAGAGTAGCCCAGTGGGTCCTCCCCGCTCTATGGATTTTCTGAGCATCATATCTTTCTCCTATCGCTTTCGTGAAGAAATCGGACCAACGGGTCAGTGGTCTTCCTTTAGAGCGCTTGACGTCCCGAGGAATCCAGTCGGTAACGGCTCTCGTCTATCGGTTGTCGTTGAAGCGCATCACGTGTCCGGCCCGCCTTATTTTCGATATCCTGCAGTGTAGAACGAAGTCTCTGATTTTCGATCGTTGACGAAGGTCGGAACTTCGGATCCTTTCTCTCATTTGCGAGAGACGGGATACTCCCAGCATCGAACTTTCGACTGCGCGTTCGATAGCGCCAAGTGATCTTTCATCCTGCTTACGTAGCGACCAGGTTTCTGCTGCATACGTTAGGGCAGGGATAAATGTCGAGTCGAAAAGGTGGGCACGGAGTCGGATGTTCTTTGTCCTCTTCACTAGATCTTCGATGCTCCTGAATGTTCCCCAAGTCGTTCGTTTCCTCCTGCTCAACTCTGGAGCTAGGTCGCTCATCATATTGATTTCACGACCTAGATAGACACAACTGGAGCATTCGGAGATTGTCGTTCCGTTGAGCGTGAATGGGGCATTCGAAACCCATGCGTTCCTCATGAATATTGTTTTCGTTAGATCTAGTTGAAGACCAATCTTTCCACAGGCGTTGTCGAAATCGGTCAACTTTCCTTCCGCTTAAATGATGTTTGGTGTTATGAGAACGATATCGTTAGCAAAGCGATGATGATTTAACTGTCGACCGTCAATTTGCACTCCCATTTCGTCCCATTCTAATGTTCGCATGACGTTTTGTAGGGTGGCAGTGAATAGTTTTGGCGAAATTGTATCGCCTGGTCGAACCCCTCTTCTTACGTCAATGGTGATATTGCTGTAGAACGGAGATATTTTGGTCGTGAAATCTTTATAATGCTCACGAAGGATCATTATGTACCGAGTAGGGACGCCCTGGTTATCAGAGCCTCTATAACCGCCTCTGTTTCCATTGATTCGAAAGCTTTCTTCAGATGGATAAAAGTGAGACAGAGTAGTTGCTTGTACTCTCGTGAAACTTCAGTGAGTCTTGTGATCGTGTGGATGTGGTCTATAGCACTAAATCCTTTTCGGAACCCAGCTTGTTCGCATGGCTGTCCTTCGTTTAGTGTTCTGTCAATCCTGTTTAGGATGACTCGAGTAAAGAGTTTATAGACAACGGACAGCAAGCAGATTAGGCGATAATTGCCTATGTCGTGAAGGTCTCCCTTTTTAAACAGCAATACGATCTTGCTGGTTTTCCATTGAATAGGTACATTGTATTCTGACAGGTAGCGAGTGAAGAGCCGAGCCACGGTGTTGATGAGAACTGGCGACAGGTTCTTCAGGTGTTCTGGTCTAATCCTGTCTGGACCGGGTGTTGTTCTGTTCTTCACCGACGATAAAGCATGTCGGATTTTGGAAGGGAGGACCGGTGGAACGACATATTCGTCCTCTTTCAATTTATATGGTGGTAAGAGGACATGGCTAGCGAAGAGATCCCAGTAGTATTGGTGGGTGATTTTCTCCATAGCCCTTCTCGAAGCTGTAAGTGTCCCGTCAGGCTATCGGAGTGCAATCATCTTGGCCTTGTAGTTGGCGAAGCCTCGCTGGGCTTTGCGAATACTCTTCCCAGCTTCTGCAGCTTCTGCCATATCTGCTGCTCGTCTCTCTTTAAGTTCTTCTTTTATCGCCTCTCTGCAGCCTTTCGCAAGTTCGGACGCAAGGATTGGTTGCCTGTAGCTCGTGCGATTCCACGCTGACGTATCAGTTCGAGTGTCTGCGAAGACAAGCTTCTCTTCGTGACCTTAGGACTCTCCGCTTTCATGGCGCTAACGTGGAGATATTCAACGAGCCAATCGTATTCTTCGTCGATGTTGCGGACAACGATTTGTTTCCTGTATTATTATCGCTTATTATTCTATTTTCTATTCATTTATATTTTATTTATGAGCGCATGTGGCGCAGTGGTTAGAGGTGCGCTCATGGCTCACCAAGCCATCCATCCCTCCGGGGTAGGTAAATTGGTACCAGACAGGGACTAGTCTGGGAGGATAAGCAGCACTGACTCGGTTCAGCGGGAGGCCACCGCGAGTCATTGTAAAGGCCAGATGTGCATTCAATCACCTCAAACGAAGTTAAAAATTGAAGTCGAATGCATGGCGCATCCCTCAGGGATAGATTAACGCCGAGAGCTTTATCCTTAGCTTTATCCTTTATATTTTATTTATTCTATTCTATTATGCTATATAATACACAAAGGCAGAATAATCGTTGTACTGTATCATTTTCGTATTACCTCAGTACGCCACTGATCAACAGTATCTCGAGTTGTTACATGCGTTATTGACATTCAGATGGTGGTCAGCAAGGCATGAAGAGCCTAAACCATATCGGAAAATGGCCCTCAATCGGTCGGCGTACTATCTGTCTCCTAAAACATTCCGTCTGTCACCAAAAGGACTGACAAAAACCCGGCGAAAGAATCTCATGGATATGAAGAATCCGCACAGAGAAGAAAGACACAGTGAAGACATATCAATAAGGAGTTTGAAAAGAAGATGGTAAGCTTGAAATTCGGCAGAACATTTTGTCTTACGCATACAACAAAAGCGAAGAAAGCACAACTCCGCACTTTGGGGTGACGGTTATGATTTTCATTGAAGTACAAATACAATCAACACAAAAAAACTCTTGAAACGCTTTGAATAACGACATAAGCTTACAGGTGATCCGGTGGGCAAAAATTTTGTCAAACCTCCATTTAACTGATAATGTCGCCATTTTTTCATTAAGTCTCTATAAAGCAGAGATGGAGAGAGATCCAATAAGCTCCACATAACGGGAAAAGGGTTGCACTCACAATCAAGAAGAAAACCTAGTTTGCCAAGAACTAATGATGTGAAATGTAACAATTTCAAGTGGATGGCTTTCCATCTACAGAAATCATATTGTAATTGTTCAGTTTTCATTAAAATTTTAATGTTTAATCTGCTTTTTCTTAGTGTTATGATGTTTCAGATACACCTAACAGAATGAATGGTGAGTATAACTTCGACCTCGTACGGGAGTTGAACCCGCGTTTCATTCATACCGACCCCGGCAAAATTAGTGCTCGCACCTCAATTCTTCTCATCGTATTTATTAGTAGATCTGAACAATTTTTTTAGTTCATGAAATGTGCTTCGTAGACATCACCATGTTCAAAGCCGAGCAGTACCATGAACGACGATTGCGCAAAAGAGAAACAAATCAAGGATATGATAATTCTCATTCTATCAGTCAAAACGTGCCATCGAAGTGCCTAGGTTATCTAACTGAAAATTTTTCATGATATTTCGAGCGCAGATGTAAGAAATTTTAGCGAAATGTTATCGATTTGACAACATAGTCTGAGCTTTTCGAGAGGTTAGGTCTTTTATAGCACTTATAATGCAAAACACTTGTTTCGGTCTTACAGCCTCCCTAGTTGCACGATACCTTTCGGTTCAGTCAGTTCCTTGTGGGAAGATATCCCCTGCCTAGAGGAATCCACGACGAAAGATTTACACCTGCGATAAATTCACTAAACGGGCGACGCTGTATAGTCGATTGCGATTGCTAGTGACTAGCAAGGTATGTCCCTTTGCGGACAATATATGTCAATATGCCACAACTGGGTGCGCCGTTCGGACGAGCTTCGAAGAGTGGTGCTTCCTTCAATATAAATTTACTTTAGTAAAACTCTCAGAGGAGAACTGTCATCAAAAACCTCGAACTGTCTCTGATGAGTTTTCTGTATTCATGATTTTTAAGGTGTTAACGATAATGCAACCCAAAATCTGTCACTTTTTCAAAAGAGAAAACTATATACTTGCGAAAAGGACCATATCCCCAGCTGTTGTTGGGCATTTTCTCTCATCTTTTTGGTGTTTCTGTGGTCAACAGATAGCCTTAGAAATTCTGACTCTATTACTAAGCTTGTTGCTTGACGATAATATCACACTATGTTCAAATGAGGGAATAAGAGATGACGTTTTGCAATAGCAATCCAATTTTTTAATTCATAGCGGATTTCTTGGGATTATATAGTTGGATTTCGATTTTTATAGATTTTTTTTTCTAAAAAGCTTACAGTATTATTAAGAAAACTTCTATTAACGTATTTACAGGAATAAAGCTCAACTGTCTCGAAAATTCCTACTTTTGGAAATATGTTGTGCCGCATACAACCGTATTTCAAGGATTGCGCTAGTGAGCCTTGGTTTTTCCTTCAGAAGACCTATTCCACTAGATTATTTAGTGCCCACTCAATAGCTGAAATCAAATAAACATGAACGCTATGTTTTTTCTTCTCAAATGGCTTGATCTTTTCGCTGTGACGGTCGAAATAATATTTTGTTTCACACTTAAATGTTTTTTGCCGAATAAAGCGTTTTCTATATACAATTAATAACCATTCGATAGTGCAAACCTCAACGATTTCGAAGGAATACTTATTTTTGGAAAGGTCTCTTTTAGAGCTGCGACAGTCGAGAATTCTGAGTTTCGCACTCCAAAGGGTGAGATCTCGCGACATTGGTGTTAAGTCACCGTGCCTTTAGCAACATATCAACTAACTGTAAAAATAATCTTCCTTTGATTAACACAGTACAATAGGTGTTCCTTTCAAAAATAAAGTTCCTATGTAAATGGCCGAGATCTAAGCTATCAAAAAATTATTAAAACCCTAGCGAGCCAAGATGCGAGTATTTTTAGAAAATATTTTTATTCTTAGTGTTAATGCGTATTAAGAAAACCGTTTGAAGATGAAGCATGCCTTCAAAATCTTCGAGATTTGAGCTGTCGAATGGCATATGACTCCGATGAAAAAACCTTTATCCGGCGAGAAATAATTGAATGTGAAACAAAATAATAAGCCACTCAAAGAATAACATAAGTCGTTCAAATTTACTCAAAAATTTTAGCTATCGAATGGCTATAAAAACATCTCACATAAATAAAAAAATGCATTTTTACCAATTAGCTTGAAGAGGGTAGAGGTAACGGGTAAGGGAATCGCTGCTTCGCCATCTCTTCTTTCATACCACAGCTATGAATAAAAATTGGAACAAAGTCATGCATTTATGTGAGAAATGGGAATCTAAAGTGCACTGTTAATCAAAAAAAATTATTGAGAAATTTCGATGAATTGCATGCAATAAGCATCACTATGTTTGAGGAAGTACTCATTGTTTTTCAGCCAGTGTGATGATTTTGTGTAATATGCAGCGAAGTATGTGAAAAGCGAAAGAAATAAAAGATAAATTCGATCAAACTATATATATATATATGATATATATATGTATATATATATATATATATATATATATATATCGTTCGCTTTTAGCCAATCCTCTTGGGGCGCTCAATCCCCTATACTAAGAGTATGCGACGACGAGCTTTGTACACTGTAATTCCAGTGAAATTATCACCGAAAACACAGTTTTGTACACTCGATTGCACTTGGATGGTATCATTGGTATATCATACCTTTATTTTCGAGTGTTTTCTTGAGACCACAGCTCAAATTGGCTAAAGACGAAGGGTAACTGTCCGACTGAGGAGACCGTCAAGCTCGTAACACATGTATCTAGCTTTATAAGACAGCCCATTAACAGACCATATTACATGCGTGGCCCAAAAATGATTGTCTGGCATATCAAAATCTGAGCTGTGGTCTTAAAAAAATTCTCGAAAAAGAAACAATTATATTTTAATTAATGGATAGAGCAAATATTTTCGATTTCAACACTGCATTTAGTTTTTAGAGAACTTTTAGAGCTCTTTAGCATTCAAGGGAAGATCGGATTTCACACAACCGAATTATTGGTGTTATCCGTGTCCCTTCAAATCTGAGGTGTTTTCTAAATTTCTTCAAGTTGTTCTGTAGCTTGATCGATAGCTTAGATCTGGACGATTTTACGATATATTTGAGTTCTGGAGATATTGCGCTATAACACCTAAAAGTATTATGTTTCACACCTGTGGCGTTTCGGCGCATCTTTCGCTGGAAAAAGCATTTCCATTGGACTTACACTAACCATTCGATGGCCTGATTACTGCAGATTCTAGCGATGTAATAGATCTTTCGAAAGGTCATATTAATAAGCTGTAGCATTCAGAAGAAAATCAGGTGTCGCGCATCGTCACAATGGCAAATGGCCACCACGCATTACCCGGTATGTGGATGGAATTCCGTAATAATGACACTAGGCCAACAAGCCATCTCACCTTCGCCACGTCGAGCATGTCATTGTAAGTTGAGTGCATTTCAACTGTCCTCTGCTTCTCATCGAGTTCACTCAACAGTGAGAATTTTTGCTTCGTCATCCATTGAAAAAAGTCCAAACGTTTGCGCAAGAAAGGACATCGAATGAACCTTGAGTTCTGTATACAAATTGCTTTGCGGTGTTCAAGTATCGGCATCGTGGTGGTGTTAGTATTATAGTTGGAAATTCGTTCGAGATCGCTTATCTTCCCTTCATTATTTCTCCTCCTTTCTTGCACTGTTAGGCTGAAGAGTCATTGCCAATTAACCCCTAAGGGACCGCTGTAGAAATCGATACACGCAGAGAGTTTTGCGCAATATTCGTTGTTTGAATCAGGTTTATTTTCGATTTCTGAAAAATCTGTGGATTTTTTATATTACTTTAATAGAACAAATTCTCTCTGCACGCTCACATGCTTTTGGTTCAATTATATACGTCGTGTACAGAGAAAATCTCTGATTTACTACGCAATCATACTAAATTTGCCAATCAATCAATTTATTGAATTGTAGAAAAGATATCACAATGTAGCAAAGGTTTGTAGCCGATGTACTATATTTATGTGGTAGTTCAGTGGATTTGTAATGTATTGTGAAGGTTCAGTGGTTTATATGGGTTATAACAAACAATAGGATGGAACCAAACAATGGCGTGGTACCAAACAATGTGGTAGAACCAAACAACCTATAATATACATGCATTACTAAAATGATAATATAATAATAATATATATATGATCACGACATATCGTTATGCTAACATATGCGTAAGTCAATATGGGTGACCGACTGATGAGGAGTATCGAGGACAGTGTTATGTCAAGTGGTGTTATTGTAGCTGACGGTGATGATGTTATCGTAAGTGATGATGTTATCAAGTGATCATGTTATTGCATATGATCATGTTATTGCATATGACATTGTTATTGCATTTGACATTGTTATGACAAGTGACAATGTTATTGTAATTGACGATGTTTCGTAATTGTCGAAGCATGACTAAGCGGCGGAGCCCATTTGGGAATACTATGTTCGCCCCCAAGTAGAACACCGACGGCGGGATCCAGTGGGTGAGTATATAGTGTTAGCAGTGGGGTCGCTAGTGATTAGATATGGGCAGAATCCCTAAACCGCGGTGATGGGCCGAGCATAGCCAAAAGGAGTTTGCTCCGCCACGGAAGTACTATGTTCCGCTCACAAATCTATAGAATTCATCTGAGTTGTATGAATGCAACCTTATGAAAGTAATTAGTTACAAGACAACGAGGTTGTTTAGAGAGAGCAATAATGGATCGACAATGTACTGAGGTGAGGCGGTCCGGGTGATGTCAGACGACCGTTCGGATGATGACCCGCGATCGAACTGACTGTTGAGGTTGGTGGCAGCTGGGTGCCGCCCTTGTCACTTGGACCATTTCTGTCTAAGGTCCTCGAACCTCTGCGATACCACTTGCTCTCTAAGTTCGTAGACCATTTGCGCTGCCTAAATTATCATGTAATTCCCGAAAAGATAGCAAAACTCCGTTGGGAGGTTTGCTATACACAATGAAAATCTCTGATTAATCTTCCCAGTTCTATAGAACACCCAAGAGCCGTTATAGTATGTACAAATTAGATGACAATAAGTAATTTATCAAAAATATGATATATGCGATGCCAGTTCATCGGTTAGTTTCACTTTAGCTAGATTTATATCAGTCATTCGTTAATTTCCAATCAATTAGAGTTGACATATGTGAGAAAATATTGAGAAATTATAGATAGTGGAGGAATTTCAATCGCGTTCTAGTAAAAAGCTTGGAACAGCGGCTTTGTGCAAGCTATGCCTTGAAATAGTATTTGTGGTACATTTTCCCTATGCGCTCCTACATTCAAAGAAGCGCGTTTTTTATGCCTCTTTGACGTTTTGATAATTATTCGACAACTTGTATTTCAAGAATTTGAGAGTGTACTTTGTTTTTGAATGATTTTCATATTATCATAAATGTGAAAATGAAGTTCTATTTCACACTCAAGCATTTTTCGCTGGATGCGGCTTTTCTGTCAGACTCTTATACCCGCTCTATAATACAGGCTTCAGCGATTTTAATTATAGGTTTAGTTTATAAGAAGGACATTTTAATGCGATGTAACAGCTTAAAGAATACTTCGTACTCGGCTCCGTGTCGATAGCGATGGGCAACATTCAAGTGACGTGTGATGCGCGCCGAATGCAAAACGCAATATTCTTTTAGCTGTAATGATGCACTGAGAAGTCGTTCTCGACAATCAGGCGTATTATTTGAATCGCTCGTACTTGCGCTATCGAATGAATATGAAAGTCTGAGAGAAAAGCCGTGTCCAGCAAAAAGTGCTCAAACGTGCAATACAATTTTATTCTTGTTGCTACAGTTCGCTAAGAGGCCTTTTCTAGAAGTTAAACATATTGTTGGAATCCTCGAGATTTGAGCTGTGGGGTGTTTATTGGAAGGCGATGGCTTGATGCCAATGTTGCGAAATCCATTTACATATCGGTGCAAGGTGTGCGCATCGCATATGAATTGAAATCTTAATTTCGTAGTTAAAACGCAATGAAAAGTTTTTGAAGGTGCATAAGCACTATTAAATCTGTCGAATTCTTGCTATCGAATAATTAATGACCTTTATGAGTAAAGCTTTGTTCAGCAAAAAATGCTTGAGTTTGAATTAAATTTTCTTTTTTTCTCACAGAGTATTGTAAAGGCTCTCCAAAAAGTAAAATACACCTTCGAAATCCTCGAGATTAAGGCTATAGAACGATTACTAGAATATCAAAAAGAATAGAAGATGCTCTTTTGAATATTTGAATATGGGTGCGGTTGGGGCAAAAGTACTAAGTATTTTTCGCAATGATAAGCTCGCGCTCTTTCTACACTTACTCCAGCGACATACTCAATTACCTCCACAAAGATCTCTGTTAGATATATTTAGTTCTAGAAGATGTGCTTCTAAGCTACGTTCTCGTAAGACAGGCGATACAAATGCACAGTAGCGGTTGAAAGTTTGTTTATTTTTTTATAAGGGCGTAGTATTATCGCTGCAAAATGAAGGATTTCAGAAGTAGTCGCTCTTTGTATCAAGAAATTTTTGTGGAGGATTTATTTGTGATATTTCATTACTTGTGCACAAGCAAAATACCTCAGACGTATAAAATGTTTTTATAATTGATCCATGGTAGTTATAATTACCAATAAACCACCTATGACGTCCAAGCGGCGGGGTAGCATTTTAGGCGTGAAATGTAATCTTCTTTTCGTTCTTGCAGAGTTCTATGATAACTTTCCGAGAAAAAAAAAGTAATTACCTACTTAGATTCTTGAGATTGGGCTACATAAAGACTATTTAAGCTTTGATGAAAAGCCACATAGAAGCTCCAGACGTGCAACTGAAGGAAATTAAGTGTAAACATTATGTTATTTTCGCTGCAACGTTTTAAAAAGGCATTTTTTAAGCTGAACACATCTTCAAAATTGCAAAATTTTAGCTTTCGAATGGTACCAAATGTCTGAGAAAAAACTTTTATCCTCCGAGAAAGGCATTTAAGCATTCGTGTATCATAATTGATGCATGTGGTCGCTTACGGGTTGAATTATGCTAGAACAATCTCGGCATGAGCCGCAACACATTCGGGGACTGGAATAAGTGTTTTTGCAAATCACCGTTGGCTGCAATAAAAGTTTCTGACCTCATAAAAAGTGATCTTTATTTTATAGTGGATTTGCCAATCTGTGAAACACAATAAATTATTTTCAACAAATCTGTTCTTCAAAGAAAAGCCCATTAGCAAGAAGAGAAAACTTCGAGATATCAGGCAGAATCCTGATTTTCGTCAAAAAATCCACGTGTGACTTGTGCTGCGAATGGATGTCTCAGTTAGTACATACATCTTAACCGGCAAAAGTGCTCACCGAATGTGAAACCCAGTTTTCTCTTGCGTGTTGCAGAGCTCTAAAACATCCTTTCTGAAAACTAATTAAACTGTTGAATTTGGAACTTGATTTGAGCTATCGAATGCCTATCTACACTTCAAATGAAAGCTAAAAATGTGTTTTTATCAAAGACCTCAAATTGGGAGGAGATAACAGAAAAATATCTAAGGTTACTTTTTGCTCAAGAGCGCATGTGGTGCAGAGGTTGGAAGTGCTGTGAGTCGCACCCATGGTTCAGTATCGCGCTTGTCACTCATCAAACCTTCCATCCCTCCGGAGTCACTACATTAGTGCCAAACTTTTCTGGAAGGCTAAGCAACACTGACTCAGTAGATCGGTAGGCCACCTCGAGCCAGTGTAAAGCAAAGTATGCATTCAGTAACCTCAAACGAAGCTAAATATCGTAGGCAAATGAGTGGCGCATCCCTCAGAGGTTAATCAGTGCCAAAGGAAGTCAATGTAATGTACAAATCCTCGTTGATTTCCTGCGCGACGAGCGGCGAGTCCGCATGGCAAGCACAGGGCACTACAGTGACCATGTGATAGTTTTACAATAAAATTTGAATTTTTGATCATCTATATAAAAAAGTTTGCTGTCAGTAAAAGAAAGACTACGATATAAGAGACTTCATTAAGGCTATTTTCGGTTCAAGTATGCACAAACAAAACAACGATCTGTTCGTCAAAAATAATACTGCGCGGTGCAATTTGATATCACTTCACCAACAATTCGATGGAATGTTATAATATGAGTGGACTTTAGAAGTTGTGATTTACATAAAGTTGGGAAAGAGACTTTTTTATATTGTTCTATAGGTTAAGACTTATATGAATTTTTTATATTCTGACATGGGTATTGTCTCATCGCTGCAATAAATGCCAACGCTTTTTTCGAAACACCACACTTTCAAAAAAGAAACTCAGATGCATGTGAAAAAATTGTATTTTAAACACTTCTGGAACAATTTCATGCTTTTTTATTCGAATTTATCCAGATTTCAGTCATGTTCATTACTCATTTCCTATGTCAAGAGTAATTTACCTTTATTCATTGCTACTAAATACCGTCACATAATCAGTAGTCAATATAGTATCGTCAAGTATTAAAGTTTTATTAACAGTTTGTATCTCGGGAATCAAGATACAGCACAAATCTCTCAATTTTGATATTTCAAAGTCAGAACTGTAATGGTAAGTTACAAATTGTGACCTTCATAGAGATAAATAACATACTTTGTTCTATCCTTCTATGACTATAGAATTAGCTTGAGGACAAAGTTCCTTGACACCCGCTGAAAATTCGAAGTTTACGTATTAATTCAATTAAAACAACAATATTACTCTTCAGAGTAAGATGAATCAATATTGACGATCTTCTGTTTACGATCAGCGAGCTTCCGGGTCAGCTCGAAGTACCATTCCCTGAGTTTTGAATAAAAACTCCTGGCATGCTCTTTCAACTTGATCAACTATCTCAAATAGGCGGCCACGCGGGAAATGTTTCATTGAACGCAAAAGACTGTAACTGGACACGCAACATCTGGACTGTAGGATGGGTGCGGTAAGACCTCGACATACTCAAAATCATCGAACCTTTCGGTACTCTTTTTTATGGTGTGACCTTTGGCACATTGTTTTGCTGAATCAGCGCGAGGTTTCGACGAATCAGTGCCGGCTACTGTATCCTTCGACGCATCGTAGACTCAATCCATCCACCCACCATAGAGTTCGGCATCAATGATGCGACCTTTTGGAGCAAGTTCGGAGTAAGACATTTTCAAAATTCCACTTAACGCATTCCATGACCTTTTGGCTAAACAACTTCCGACGTGAATTTGATGGCGAAGCTCAACCTTTAGAACCCAACGTTTGCTCCAATCGTGGTCGTGGCCAAGCAAACCCACTTCTCATCCGACGTACGATAGCTTCCGAAATCAATCGTTGAACAGGATTCGTGCAGCAAGTGACGATAAAACTTCAACGTGGCCTGATCTGAGCTTCAGTCATTTCGTGCGGATCTTGGCGGGGTTTTTTGTGAGTAAAGTCAAGTCGCTGGAGAAAATTCTAGAATATCAATCGATCGACGCTAAGTTTTGCTGCCAATTCACGATTACTCGATGACGGTTTCGTATCCAGAGCTGCTTGCAGATCTCCATCGCCCTATTTCAAAGGGTCCAGTCGGAACTGGCTTAGTCTTTGAGACTAGGATCACCACTTTCAGGTCGTTTCTACTACTTCGTAAGAATCACGTGGCTCACAGTTCCTTCACCTTTCACACCACAGATCTCCATTGCAGAATCTCTTATTCAAAGTTGTCGCCTCCAGCAACAGCGTATAAAAACTCGAAGCTCAATTCTGTCTATCCCTATCATAAGATATCTGTAGAGTAAATCAAAATTTGATACACTCTAACTAGAGTTGCCATGGTACTTTTTTATGGAATTATTATTGAGATATTCCCATAAGTTTACAATCACTGACACTGAGTGAAACAAAGATAAAATTTAAATTTTTCTCAGGTGTTGAGGAACTTTTTTTTCACCCTAATATTTTTACTATCTCGTAAATTGCGTTTTGAACATCATCTATCAAGGCAGCACTTTTTGATTTGACTATGGTGCATATATATAGCATACGGATCCTAACATGTTGTGAATTATCACCTCGATTGTATACATGATCTTGTTTAACTATAAATAATCCTTGACTCGATCTGCTTTAAACATTTTCGCCTTTGCATCTTCAAACAATTACCCTTGACCACATTGATCAACAATGAATCTTCGAATATACGATATCATCGGACTTGATGCTGCTCATTATTGGTCGACTAGTCTTATAGGCGAGCTATCCCAGGATTTTCCCGCAGTTCCTTTGCGAATGACTTCGTCAATTTCGTTAGTGCTTTCCTTGAAAGAATCGCAGATTCGTCGAGTGTTCGGTAGATAACATTTACTACGGTTCTCGCCGATGTTCTAAGCTTTCTTGTAAAATACTTGGTATTCCTTCTCTGACCAATCCAAGCGTAGGGTTACGATGCAGATACGCGCCATTGTTTTCAAGGATGGAATAAAACTAATGAAATTTTGTTTAACTGAACATCAAAAAGCGTGAATATGGCGAATAGCTTGAGATATTTTTGCTTATCGTGCAGCATTTCAATGGCCCGGATTAGTGCTGATGCGCCTGCAAGCACCCAAATCATCACTAAAATGCCAACACTGGTCAGACTGATATATCTGTACTGTGGAAGGGAATATGGAATCTCACCCAGACGCAGATTAGAGATGTCAAATCTGAACAGCATGTCTAGATAATTATTGAGCAGGTCCACGGATATTTTCGCTTTTTAACCTCTGTAACAGTGTGAAGATCTCATAAATATACGTCGTTTCGGTATCGGTAAAATGGATTTTCATCTATCGCGTTTGCTCGTGCTTTACATTCCACTCAGTACTCTTGAACAGATCGACGTTTTCTAATCGCAAATGGTGCGTGCTCTATTCAATAAAATACAATCTTTGAGCTCCCAGTGCAGTGCTCACCACAATGAAATCTCTGCTCCCTATGAAATGGAAAAGCTTGTCGCTTTTGCTACATTTAATCTATGATAACGACGATTTCTTGCATAAATGGAGCATGGCTGGAACCGGCGTTCAAATGTCGAGTTCCTCTCTCAGGTATTTTTAACATAATAATAAACTGGGTATTTGAATCCTAAAAGCAACTGTAAACTATTAGTCTCAGATTGTTGCTGGAGTGATCATCTGAGTAGCTTTGAATGAAGTAGAACAAAGAAGATGTTGTTTTCTGAACTGGGCGCAACTATTTATGTGGAAAAATTTTGATAGTAGTCCCATCTGTACAATTATCAACCTTGAGAATTTCAATGAAATATTATGAGAAGCTGTCGTTCAGTCACGCCATTTATCTCATATTTAATTCTTCGGAGCGAAACTCATTGTCATCATCGCGTTTTAAATCTGAATTAGGCAAACAAATTTTTTTCTGCTACCAGTCTTTGCGCTGATGTCCGTCACCGCTTCTTCACCAAGTCATGTCATCTTCACCTTCACCACTTGAGTTTTTCTTGTTGCTCTTCATTAGTACGTTTCAACGGTGTATCTAATCAAGTGACAGATGGTACACTAATCACTTCAAACCGATCACTGTATCGAAAATGCTAATAAGCACTTCATAGTCTCATATCTATTAAACGCTCAACCTTCTCTTCCTTCCTTCTGCCTCTCGCTTATCAGCGCCATTTGAATGGATCAAAATCTTGATTTCTTACATCGGTGAGTGCGAGAAAACCACTTTACAGGTCAGATATCATTCAACCATTTCCTCGTTGCTTGACAGTGTTGAATGCTTGAAAATCTAACATGCATTTCCTTAGTTCTATCGATTATTATAAGAATTGATTAAACTCAAATAATGCCATATTCTGAGGACTATTAATAATCGAAATGATCAGGCGACTATACAAAGAGAGCGCAACAATTTCTTGGCTTAGTTATATTTGAACTGCATATCTGAGCAGTTGTTTTTTTTTCATGACTTTGAACAATCGACTCGATTTTACCGGCTCTGAAAAAAACGAAAACGCCGAAACGTTAGGCGTATAAGTTTATTTTTCATCAATTTCGTATGTGGCTTAATCAACAGAAAATATTACGGTTGAAAAGAATGTTTAGGACACTTTGAAGAGCATAAAGTAACTTCCATGTATATCATGGGAATATTATAATTTCCTATGTGGTATTTCCCCATTGATGGCCTAGCGAAATATTATTCGTCTTTATCCTCTCTTCGTTACAAGCCTCTGCCATGTCCAACGATACAATCGATGTTTGTGTTTTATTGTGTCTTTACTGTAGAAAAGGTCTCCCACAGCGAGCTGCAGTCAATGAAATCAACGAAGTTGAAGGGGAATGCGCAACAAAGAAATCTAGTTCTGTGAGCTGGTTTCAACGCCTTAATGCCGCAGGTCTTGACGTCGAAGACAAGCATCGCTCAGTACATCCCACAAAGTTGGACAAAGAAGATCAAATGATTTGTGCTTTGGAAGATGAACCGTCATCAAGTGGTCGCGAATTCACAACCGAACTTGATATTACTCCTATAACTGTGCTAACTCATATCCACTAGCTTAATCTGATCCACAAGAAGCCACGACAAAATGCGCGTGAACTCACTGATGCACGAGCCGCCAAAAGAGTCGAAATTTTTTTCCAGCTGCTCAACAGTCTACTGTATGGCGATTTTGGAAGCGCGTTGTGACTTCGGTTTCACATGAGGCAAGCTACGCCGTCAGTCTTGAAGCACAACTGATACGGCAAGAAGGTCATGATCTGTGCTTGATGGATTTTCGAAGTAATCGTCCATCTTGACTTATTTGCGAACAGTAAGTTCAGCAACTGCGAGCTCTATTGCCACAGTAAGACCGAGTCTACGATAAGCTTAAGAAAAAGTGCGCAGTTTTTGTCAGCGAAAAGCGCGTTTTAATGCAGCAAGACAATGCCAGACTGCACATTACGAAAAAGGCGAAAAACAGTCCGAAGAAGTGGACGGAGTCGAGGTTCTGCAGCATTCCGTCTACAGTCAGTCGAGATTGCGCTCCATCCGACTTTGGCCTCAGTCCGACCAAAGCAACACTTTTTGAAGGGTCGTCGATTTAATTATTCGTTGAAGCTGAATAAGCATGTCAAAAGTTCTTTGATTCAAAGTTGAAGGAATGGTCGACTTCTTAGCGAATAGATGGCAGAAAGTAGTAGAAAGCGGTGGTTTTGGTTTAAAAAGATAGTTATTATTTTTCTGTCTGGAATTCATGAATAAATTTTCAACTGTCTTCATGTGCACTACAACTTTCCTTCCAACCTCATATAATCAGTGAGTTATTTCAAACATAAATTCATGCTTAGTGTATTGGTTTCTCAGTGGATAGCTTCGGATTAGTCTTTAGCACCGAAAGCTCTTATCTCGAAGAAGAATGCTCGACTTTGCACGAGTTTGTCACGCGGACTTTTACGAAGAGCAACTGACGCTTGGATTATAACTGTTCATAGTAATAGTAACAATACAGTATAAGCCGGCGATATGTAGCTGAGCGAGTAGATACGAAGTTGTAGGGCTAACTGAAATACTGGACGACACGGAATCGGCCTACACGAAATCAACTGGCTATTGCGCAGAGACTAATGGCAGCGGGCCTCTGCCCGAAGAAAATCAGCTTCGTTTGAACCCTTGACTCACTTATATACGAACCGAAGGCAAACAATCTCTCTAAGCGAAAACAGAACCCTTGTACGTCTATAACAATTGCGAGCATAAAGAATTAAAATATCAAAATGTCGTGATTAGCTTTGTTAGCTTCAATCTTCACACTGACTTTTTCCGTCTCGATTGTTCACCTGTTCTTGAAAAATTCACTTCTGTGGAACAACATACTTTACGAGGTATGAGAAATCTCGTACCGTTCGTTTCGAGTTTTCTTAAGAACACGCTCAAACTTCTATATATCCGATAATTATTTTCATGAGACATCTATATGGTCTGCTATGGGCAACTTATAGAGTCCAACACTAATGCCAATAATAATTATCAGGTGTATTGAAATTTGAGCGTGGTCTTTGAAAAAAAAAACACTCGAAACAAACGGTATCTTTGATAAATACCAGCCCAGAGAAATCGAGTGTACAAAACTGCCGATTTACTGATTTCTTTCACTCGAGGGCACGTGTAAATAGCACGTCGTCGCCTATTCTATATAGGAGATGGGGTCCCCTCAAGAAGGATTGACTGAGACAAAGGGTGCTCCGTACTGGCAAGGCTGCCGAGGGCGGAACTCGTGTATTGAGCTCTATAAGTTTCCCATAACAGAGCACATGAATGCGAAGTCAATTTTACTTAGAATACATGCTCTTGTCCGTCTTTATGGATTTACACAAATAATGATAGCACTCTATCCAGTCAATAAAATTGATCTTCCAAGTTTAACTTCTGCAACTTCTGTACAGTTTGTTGATCCTTCTAATGATATAATCTAGAAGAGCGAACAAAACGGGAAGAATGTACAGGCTTCCAATGGCAAACTCTTTCGAAAACCGTGCCTAATATCTCGGTATCATGATCAAACACAGATTAATGAGTCAACACTCCACTAGCTGTGTGCAATGTAATAGATAAAGACACATATTGAATCAATAATACATACAGTAAACAACATAATGATGCAAATATCTGAGAATGAAGAGAGTATCAGAATGTTGAATAGTGACAGTAAAAGGTGTAAAGTACCATTCGTTAAGACTGAAACACCGATAACAAAGAAATGATTGACTGTCACGAATTTGCGAAGAGTACAAAAAAGATTAGAAAACTAACAAGGTAAAAACTACGCTGAGATAATGAATAGAAATAGTAATTAGTTTTAAGAATTTGGCTTCATGGCGTATTCCACAACAGATCCAATGTCGAGTGCCATCCTCCAATCACAGCAAAATTTGAATAGTTAGTCATTATGAGAGAACGTGCCTCTATAGAAGTTTCTAAGTTCCTTTGTTGATAATGCCATACTATTCTATCTGTCGGTCCGCCTACACAGGTAATGATCGGTTTAACTTTGAATGTTGAAGGATCGCTATACTTTAGATCATTATTAGAGGTGAGCTTATGTGTTTTGATGAGTGTGTATAGGACGGGACAAGTTTGCAAATTCTTTTTATGGTGACGGATTATCGAATGTTGTACACCAGCTGCCCTTGCAGTTTTGACCCATTCTCTATTCAACTTTCGATATTAAGTTCTATGTCCCGCGTCAGCAGATCGCGAATAAGGTTTAACATCCTGAAGACGTTTTTCTGTTATTTGAACATCTGATTTACGAGGAATAGCTATAAATTCTCCATCGTTTTCACTAATAGATAACCAAATACACTTAGTGTTTACTAGCTCCCGAATCTGGAGCATACCATGTTTTTGCTCGTGTGATAGGTTCGAAATGAATAAGGATAATGCCATAGTTTATTCTATCTCACGATAGACTAGAAATTTTTCCAGTTGTGGCATGTGCGAAAGTCATCCCGTCACAGCCGTGACTTTGATAAAGCTGCCTATCGGCAGCATGAAACACCACAAAATTGCACAAGGAACTGTGTCGAGGACATACTGAACTGAACAGCTATGATGATCACATATATTAAAATTTACATTTTGAACTAAATTACACTAGAAACTATCACACTGTCATTTAGTGAGGATAAATTTTGGATAAGCGTTGTTACCTCATGGATCTACGTTATGCATCATACGTAGTGAAATGTTGAACATCTGAGCGTTTTTGCTGTTATAATTGCTTATAGAAATATATATATATATATATATATATATATATATATATAGACATAAAAAACGTTATAGAAAACCTATGATATTAATCGACATGAAAAAGATAACCGCAAGAAAACCACACTTGAGCTTTGTGGAAGGGGATCGAACTAGCAACCTTCTTTCCCAGAACGGCACAGAGGAGTGAGACAGACAGTGAATCCCACGCTGGGGTCTGAAGCCTCGGAGAGTGCATCACACAGTCCACCCTTGCCAGCTAGACAAGCAGATTTGGGTATGTGGAAGTCAAGGAGTTGAAAGATATGAAGCCGCCGATGGACATGAAAGGCTCCCCTTGGCACTACTCATGCGGAAGTCGATCATATACTTGCGCACAGAAAATGATGCTCTTTGACACCAAAGTGTTACCCGGATTTTATACGAGATTTGGTCACGCCTTTTGCGTGGGAAGACGCGATTGAGTCATAAGCTGGAAGAGTGCTGTAATCGCCCAATAAGAGCAAAACAAGTCGTGTACGACGGGGACGTTCTCAATAAAATCCTCTGCTCGTAAGACTGGCAGATAAATGAAGATGCAATCGATGACCACGAACTGCTTGTCCATGAAAAACTAGCATCCTCAAAACAAAAATTTCTGGCTGCACCTGCGCTACTACGGAGCTTTCCGATAAGAGAAGGGGACTGAAGTTCAATTCTACTGCAACACACCTAATTAGGCTAATAATAAATGCCATAAATAAATACAAAATAAATAAATAAGTGATTTACATCGGCATGGGCAACAAAGGTATTAGAAACGACATAAAAAGATATAGTTCGGAAGAATTCCGCTATCCACCCAAATGGATGATAATGCAACCATCAGCACACGCGCCATGATAGGAAATAAGCTCTATACCCGTCTTCTCCGTCCCACCGTCCTTGTCCCGCATGCCAAAATTCCCTCTGGTGGGAAACCACCTGAAATTTTAGCTTCCGAAGTTCGAGCCGCGACTGAAAGCATGAAAAGAGACACAACTCCATGACTTGGTATTATCACGCCGATTTCCTTAAAACTAGAGGCCATAATATGCATCTACTTCTCACAAGACACATGACATAGTATCTTCAGAAAGAAAGAATTCTAATCCAATAAAGGACTTTACGCGCAGTCATTCTGCCTAAGAAGGATGAAAGTTGGGTTCTTCGTGGCCACCGCCTCATATGTTCGATATTTGCATCCAGAAGATATGAACAAAAATCGTTCTTTTGCGTATATCGATGATCCCTGGCAAGGCATGCATTGTTGATTAGGCACGATTCCGAAAGGGATTCTGTTACATGGTCCGCTAAATTTAAACGTGTCACGGGTCACTGAAGTCTGTCAGAAATACCGTATGTCCCCCGTTCTGACCAACAACGAGTATGAGAAAGCGCTTGACAGCATCGAAAATCCTGTACGCGCTCGGCGACCAAGGGGTAGATAGCACTAAATACGGCTTTTTTATCCTTCATAATAGTCGTGAAAGAAAGAGTTCGATAAGAAGATTTTATATCGCCAAAGCTGTTAACTACTTTACTACAATGGACGATAAAGTTGCCCGACTAGGACGAGAAAGGCTTAAGTTTTGATAGAAAATTCTTATTGAAGCATCTTTTTGTGGATTACATCGTCATCGTTCCGAAAAGTACCAATGGAGCAGGGGCGATGCTCAGTGGACACAACGAAGAGAGAATAGAGATCAGGTTGCGCATAAACAGGAAGAAGACACAGCTCATGAAGAATCCATAGGCGAGGGTATAAATAGAACTTCGTGGTTCGCTAATCACGGAACAAACCACGTATGTGTACCTTGGAATTTCGATGAACTTGGAAAACAACATGGAGGAGTTAGACATAACAAGGAGAATAGCATGAGCAGCAGTCGGACCTTAAAACCACTGACCAAATTGCGGCCCTAAGCTTCTCGCTCACCTTCGCGATTCAACAGTCCTCCCACCGCTCCGTTATGCGGCATAGACGTGGGGTGACACTACAACCACTACCAGAAGTCTACATAGCAGTTATAGGGCGCCCGAGCAAAGTGTACTAGAAGTGAATCGACTCTCACAACGTTCCACCGGCTTGCGTAGCTTGGCCTCCGAAAACCATCGCATTTTCGTGATTCAGAAGTATATACATGAATATCGAAACACAGATGGGCCAATTATATCTTGACAGCTCGAGTTTCATGTTGATTTTCTGCGCAGCGAGCGCAGGTCGCTACAATGGCAATGTTGTAGTTTCAATACAGTATAAATTTTTATAGTCGCTGAAAAGAGTTTGATGGGTAGTAAAAGAGAAAGCATAATAAAAGACACTTCAGTAAGGCTACATTTATACTGCACATTGCAACGCATTGCCAGTTTGTCGATAATATGATGGAACTTTTGAAATTCCGAGATTTCGAAAGTGGAACTCCTACAGTGTTGCAAAGGAAACTTTGTTCTCTTACTTTTACAAGACATCTTACATTCTGATATGATTATTGCTTCATCGCCTAAGCTTAAAATACCACCAACGCTTTTTCCAGGCACCATAATTTTGGAAAGGAAACCAAGATGCTCACGAAAAAATGCATTTCGCATTGTAACTGGACATCTTAAGCTTTCTTATTTGCATTTATTTACCTTTCACTCATGCCTGTCATACATTTTCTATGTCAAGACCAAATCACATCTATTCATTTTAACGAACGGGCTGTAAGATAATCGACGTAACGCTGCCAATTAACAAGTTGTAATACCAGTCGCACTTTCAAAATCGAATATTACGACATAAATCTTCAAACTTTGATATGATGTCATTACATGCAATACCTTAAAGTCATCATTTTGATAGTAAGTTACAGGACATGGAATAGTTTCCCAGAAATACTATCACGCACTGCGAGCAATGTGACTTCATCAATAACTCTCTTCCAAATTAACTATAACAAGTATATTTCATAAATTAGGAAATTACAGAGCATATTTTGTTCCGACCTTCCATGGATATAAACATCTTTATTATCTGGTATACTTCGTTTTGAACATCATTTATCAAGATAACTTTTGTCACTTAACTTGGGCACTAATTCAGGTGTTCTAGGCATACCTTTTTAGCTGAATGGCCGCACGATGGTTTGTTGCACTTCGTTCGTTCCGGCCTCTTCAAGCGGTTTTTGGATAAAACCATCTGTAGCCGGTTGCAGCTGTCCGTAACTACATGAGAGACCTGGTTCGAAAATCTGAGCGCTGTTTCCCCTAAAAACACTCTCTTGTAAGTCCTTCCAATGATAATTTGTTTATGACTAAAAGAAGGACGTTGAGTGGAAAAAGATCGGTCGCTTTCTCACAAAAGTACTCCAAACTACTTGAGGGGGGGGGTCTATCAGAGCTTACTCAGACTATTTACAGTTTTACAATATCGTCGCTGTTCAATATGCAGTGAGAGTTTGAAAGTGCTTTTCTCCCCAAGGATGTAGCCATCGCATTGGAAAGTAGGGATTCTCAAAACAGATTGGCGTTAATTTTACTATATTATAGGCGATAGAAGAGTTCTAGGCGGTGCGCTGAATAATCCTGAGGTATGCTCCATGCCCTCGTCTTCAATTTTTAGCCTCAGTCGAGGTGGCTGGATGCATATTTGTTTTTACGACTCGCGGTGGCCAACCGAATTATTGAGCCAGTGCGGCTTATGCTTTCAAACAAGTTCAGCACAAATTTAGCGACCTCAGGGGTATGAAAGACTCGGTGAACCGCAAGTGTGAGATTGAATCAACGACCATGCTTGTGACGCAGACCACCTGTAACCATTGCGTCCTATGCACCCTTAAGCAGAAAGTCATTACTTTTTTTGTTAGCAGAGCTTACTGTAAAGCTGTGTTTGTTACGGTGTTTTTGTGTAGAAAAACATGCTACTAATGAATAAATTAAAGTAAATTTCAACATTCTAATGAATTAGGTTCAGTACTAAATTTAGAAGTTTTCGAGCTCTTGAATGATTACTAATAGCCTGGTGAAAAAGCTTTGTTGAGTGAAAAACGAAAAAAGTACGAACACCTTTCACACGATGCGACTGCATTCCATACACTTCGTAAGGAACAGTGGAATTTTTCAAGAGAGTTGGGCAGTCTTTCCACTGAAAAAACGTTTTCATGTGTCTCTCCGGTAATATTCTACCAATACTATAATACTACCCGTTACCAAAGAAAAAATGTCACTAAACATGTACAGATACTTGGTACAAATTAAATTTTGAAATATTAGCGACGGAAGGTGCGATGTGCTTGCAAACCGAAGAGAATATTCACATGTCGATCGACTTTGGGCATAAGTTCTTTAACGATTTTTTTGACGCACGAGAGAGACGGTGACATAAACTTTGGAATTTGTTTTGCACATAGAATCGACTAGCACATGCATAAAATTCACCGTTTCTCTTCCCGTACAAAGAAATTTCTTACTTAGTAGATTGATGTTTGGCACAACGGTCACATGCTGGCCTCTTCAGAGTTTCTTCTGTTTGCTCTACTCGAAGAGGCCCAACTGTGAGATGAAATCGTTCAGCATCACGCATAATTTCTCGCAATCGGTACATTTCCTCGGCAGCACTTTTCTTCTCAGCTAATTAATTTTCTAGCAATACTAAATTTTCAGTTATCCCGTTAATCTTTTGCTAGGTTTTGACTACTTTTTGCTAACTATTGCTTTCATGCCTCTTTGAGTCATCGTTTTTCTCCTCAAGCTCGCGGATTCTCACACGATTGCTTTCCTGCTCAGCGCAAAGCTTCATAATCACCCAACGAAGTGCTTCCCCGCTTTTTGAAAAGTACCGCTTTTTTTCTTCGTTCTTGCTCTGAAGAAGGTGGATTGTCTGAGCATTTTCGACATCACGTTTTGTATTTTTGATTCCCCTTTGCTCCATTCCTTGACCGTTCGTAGCGAGTCAAATGTACTTAACTGGTGGGGAACACAGCCGATCGAAGCTCGAGGTGGTAGTGAATTCTAAAACACCATATAATTCGGAATTATAGTATTTCTACTGCTTTTCTCGCAGTGTTATGATGTTATTTATACAACTAAGAGAACTGGTGTGAACAAAAACACGGCCTCAGGCGGGAATTGAACCCGCGTTTCATCCTATCTGGAGACGCGTGCTCTACCACTACACCACCGAGGCACATTTGTTTTTGTTCACCACTCAATTCTCTTAGATATTTAAGTAACACCATATAATACTATAAATACCTCTGTGAAGAAAATGAACTGCGATTGCAGAACGTTACTCTTTATTAGTAAGTAAAACGTAGTATGAAGGCGGCATTTCTCAAGCTATAAAACGGCTACAGAAACGGATAAAAAATAGAAACAAGTGTATATAAATATTATAATACAGTTGGAAACATGTTCTTTTTTGAGAAAATGCGATCTTTCTTGCTAAGAGATTGCTGACGTTTTGACATATGAACGTTCTTTATACTAAAAAAGCCATAGAAAACCCCTCGTAGGAGTCACCTTTGTGATATCGTTCTTTAATGGTGATAATGTTTCTCTCGAAACCTAAATTTATCACATAATTCCCCTATTTCCACTTCTTGTGGGGCGCCGTAGAAAATCTAACACACGAATTGACCATGGCAATATATGTACCATACAGTTCCAGACGGGTTAAGAAGAACGGGTAATAAATGGGCGAAACGAACAGTGAGTGGACTCCGAGAGATTGCAAACTTTTCAATGGAAAATCACTCATACGATGAGGCGACGTGTCCGTGGTTAAAGTCCACCATCCGCATCCGCAGATGGTAAAAGTTTGGATTGACGGATTGAGGTTCGCTTCTTCGGCATGTTCGAAATAGACTAGCATTGGACGACAACTGCGCGATAGGGAAACGAAAAGAAATATGCTGGAACTTGTATTACTAGTGGAGACAGCTCTTTCAAGTATCAAATATAGTCTGACGACTTTTCTTCGCTGTAACAACGTAAGTAAAATCAAGTTTTCCACTCTCCGTGCAATGCTGCGCGTATTTTCGTCATTTATTTGAAAATTTTCACCGTCTCCTGAACGTTTCTAAGACTTTGGTGACAAATATGTAGAATACACATATTTCCATCGTGGTATGGGCTCAGGTCTATACTTCAATTCTATATTGCCAAATAAACACGCTATCAAACCTAACACCTTGGGTACGATACAGTCACGGCAGTAGCTACGCTCCGCTGCCGCGGTGGCGACGAGCAGTCTCAGTGCTGACTGGTAATGCCGGACGTCGGGAAAAGATTACTGGTTCGATTCCCACTTGTGGCGGTTCAAAGCAGACTTTCCGATATCGATTAGCATTAAATGTTCTTCTATATACGTAATTATTACAGCAAAAAAAACGCTCAGTAGTTGGTAACCTAGTACTTTTCAATACAAAGCAGATTATCGAAGAAATGGTTTGAATGAAGGAATCGCCTGTGTTACGATATCACGACATGAGAAATATGGATTGTAGAATAATGATTTGAATGATTAAATCGGTCATGTTAGTACTACGACTTGGAATGTGGGTGATACGGTGTGTTAGTGATATGGTGCATATTGAACTGAAAAGAAAAAGAAACTGCTCTGAAGCAAGGTGCGATAGGATCGAGCCAATAACAGCCTTTCTTATAGCTTACATCACTAATCACTCGGCAAATGGATTGCTTACCGTGCTCGCAGAGGGGCAAATCTAGTGCTTTGAACCTGTCGCTCCCAAAGTGTCAAAGAGGAGCCGCGCAGTGGACTGAAACCTGGTGAATGAGCCAAATTTGAGTCGTGCTGGAACACGAACCATTGATGTGCATGATATGACGTTTTATACCAACATTCAACATTCGCGGAGGGACAATATAAACACTATCATAGGAGGATAACCTTAAAAAACCACGGAAATTAGGCAAATTACTCAATCTAAAAAAGTCCCACTATCAAAGCAAAAAACAGAGACTTCGCTTATTGATATACAAAAAACTTGCAAGAATTACCTTGGTTTTCGTCGCGCTCAATTGTTGCTTCGCTGGCGATATCGTTCTCTCATTTAGTCACGACGCAGCAAGGTGGGCATTTCTTGTCTTTCTTCAATAGTGTAAGTTACACACCCTGAATTACAGAGAATTATTCCAGAGGAGGTAAATGAACTAGGAACCTTTTAGGTTGGCCTAATGAATAAATAACTATAAACTGTCCTTGCCACGTGACCTTGGCAAATGGATAGCGTTTAGTGTGGACTTCCCTCAAACTTAGAAAAATTGAACTGAACAGCAAACTGAACCAAATGTCTATCTATTTTACGAACCGCACATACCTGCACATCCCATGACACGGGATTAAAATAAAGATCACGTGTGTATAGCAGCGCACTTTTTGCCACTACGCTATCAGCGACCTCTACCTGATTGACATCTATATAACAACGTACACAATGTTATTTCTTTCAAGTATCAGCAAGTCATTCGTACAAGTGCTTTTGAGACCTTACTCAAAACAATATGATCTGATAATATAATCGAGCCTTTCATTAGGTGTTCTTTGGCACTTCTACCGTGCCAGTGCTTCGGCTCTATAGCCTCGTCAACTGCACGGTGCCTTAAAGAAACGCTCGGAACTGACTGAACCGAAATTCACCGTACAGCTGGCGAGGCTGCGATGCCACAGCACGCGACTTGGCACTGCATAAACGAAATAAAATCCTTATGAACAGCTTAAAATGTCACATTATATTGTTCGAAAGAAGCCTCAAAAGCATTTGAAACAAAAAGTATGACAATCATGTATTACTAGCTACCAGTAATCGAGAGTACAACACTGCCCATTCGGTGATTTTATCACTTGGCGGCGCGAGTAAATATCTCGGTGCCGGTTCGTCTATGCAGAGGATATCTCCTTGGGGAACTGACTAAACCGAAAGGCACCGTGGATCTGACAAGGCTGTAATGCCGAGGCACGTGTCTTCCACTGTATAAGTGCCATAGAAAACTTTATGGAAGGTTCAAAATATGTTATAAGATTATATTATCCTTTCATACTCTTTGTAAAACTGTTGATAGGTTTTTAAAGTTCTATGAACAGTCCAACAAGCAGCGCTGCCTAGATGTGCTATCATAGAATTCTTACTATCGAAACGCTTATTCACGCACTGTCTATTCATCTATTTTCAGCCCATGACAGGTCCGTACAAGCTTAGACGGTTCGACATAGTGATGTGTCTCATCAGAGCGTGGAAAAATCCTTCATATATTCGAATTAATATTGTTCATATAACCATTTGGCCAACACGCTGCGGACCGCGTTGATATCTAGCTTCGCACAAACGCGATCGCCTGTTGAGGGAGTGCTTCAGTGGAAATGTGGTAGTTGAAAATTGTTTTTTATCACCACTTACACAGAATTAGCGCCAGTAAATGATAGAATATAGTAGAAAAGACCTCAGTAAAGCTATGGACAGTGGAACGACGTAAATCTTTTGTTTAAAAGAGCGTATTTTTGAAGTCAAAAACCATCGAATAATTGAAATTTATGGATCCACACTCTTTCACCGCCTCTTCAAATACAAACTAAAAAAAAAACGGGTGTACGTTACTTCTAGAAGCCGTTCATTGTAGAAAGAGTGATCTGTTTTCTAGTTACAATTTCAGAGAATTGTCGAAGAAATATGAAGAACAAAAGACTCGGCGTGTGTCGCTATCCCATCATGTGGCAGACGTATTGAAAAGTAAAGACTACTAGAACAATTGAGCGCTCTTTTTACTGAAACTGCATCAGTAAGAAACTTCCCGGTAATAATCTAACATTTCGTGGCGATAAGTGCCTCCAAGTGACAATGACTAACAATTTAATATAGTGCTCGGAGTGCAAAGTACTATCTACGGTGTTTTGTATAAGTTTTGCTTAGTATAATATCAAGTAATGCAAGTTTTCGTGAGTATTCGAGATCGTGCCACACCTTTTCCTGGGGTGAAGCTGTCCCCTAGATTGCCGAATTTCGCGCTGCCAGACATTTCACCTTCTTAACGAACATTACCCATTGTTCTCTAAAAATTTTGTAACAAATAGAAACACTGCCTGTCAAATTACAGCACTCCAAGCGAATGTGTTATACATGAATAAATTTTCTTCATAGATTGGAATAATGCCCGCATCAAAAGCACATTGTTTATATGGTAAAGAACATTGAAATTTAGAATCTCTTTACGATCAACTACAAACATTCGAGTATGAAAACTGCTGAAACTCATTCTGCTAATAGTATGAGATTGGATTGGCAAAGGCACCACTATGTTGACGCACTGTTTCTATTCTTTGACAGCGAAATGGTGCAGAGATTAATTGAAGAAAGCAAAATCGAAAAAGTACTTGCGGCATCGTTGAAAGTAGCACCATCCCTTTGAGGAGCAGTATTGGTAAACAGGCGGCTTCGCGCCGTCGCTTGCACGGCATTCGCAAGGGGAGGCATCTGTGTAAAGATGTCATGCTATCTCCGTCTTCTTCCTCAAAAGACGAGACGCCGCCGTTACAGTAGCTTTGTGAGACCGTGAAGAAATCGAGAGTGGGGAAAAAATACGCTTTGCTTGAGGGCAACCAGTAGCTAGGAAACTGCGACTGAGAGAAAATGACAAGGTTGTGCGAAAACAGTTACAAAATGCTTGTTCGTCAAAAAAAAAACTTTGCAGATTGCAACACAATGTCATTTCAACGACTACCCTCGACTATTCCCCTATCGATCTCAACTATGAACATTATTCATTGGTGCAATCGTTATCATTTCACATGCTCCACTTACTCCTTTTACCCACTGCTCTCGTGATGATTTCCTATACGTCGGCCAGTTCACACCTCTACGCATAACTTCAATGAGACCACGTCTATGTGACTTCAGAAGACCATTCGGCACATGTTCCTTCTCCTTCATGAGGGATGCGCTGATATCTGGCCTTCACAATAACCTGCGGTGACCTACCGATTCATGTGAGCCAGTGCTTCTACTTCCTCGAACAAGTCTAGTACCAATTCAGACCCCGGGAGGATGGATGACATGGTGGGCCATGGATGCTCGATCAAGCCTATGACCTTGTAAGCGACGCAGAGCACCTTCTACCTCTGTGACACATGCGCTCCTTTTATTGAAAGATGGGTAAAGAGCGTTATTTTTACTCAAAATAAGTTTATGAAAGTTTGTTCATTAGCATTCTATCATTTCGAAGCGATGAAGTTTTTCCATGGTCATAATCTAATTAAATAGAATTACCAAAGCAATTGCTATCAGGTCAAAGGAACGCCTTCGAAAACAAAAAGTTCACTTTCCACCCATCAGTAAAACTCAATATGAATGTCGAACCAGAAATCAAGCTTACTATGAAAATCTTCATATTTCAAAAAATATCAGAAAAATCGGCTGAAATGTATTTTACAGCGTTATAAAGTGGCCTTTCAGCCTGTTTTTCAAAACACCACTTCATAGTGTTGTAAAATCCACACAAAACTTTGTTTCAGACGCGCATATTTCTCGTTGGAAGAGTTCTTTATTTGGACTGTTAGTAATCACTCGATAGCGTAATCGTTGCTGATCCCAACACTGTCCTTGTATCTTGAAAAGACCGTTTCTCTGCAGCGTAGCAGTTGAATCGCATAAACGGCCAAGATGTTCTTCGGCAAATTCAGATGAGCTGGCTAAAGCGGCTAGGTGCGCTAAGGCGATGACTGATAAATCTTAGACCGATCTTACGACATCGCATCAGCGGCATGTAAATTGGCCAAAGACCCTCTTGATCGCACATGCTTTCACCCTATTTTAGCTGCTGCGCTGCAGAGAAAGTGTTTTTCAGGATATAGACAAAGCGCTAAAATCACCATGGATTACTCCGATCACTAATAGTTTAAAGAAAGAGCTCTATCTGGCGAGCAATATGCGCAATAGACTGAACTCTCTGCTTACGAATAGTTACTAACATTGCTGTGAAAATTTCCTGTCCAGCGGATGATGCCGGCTTTTTATTTGTCCCCTCATAAACCAATAGAAACCCATGAGGAACGGATGGGTTTCGAATGCTCCAATGCTCAACGGAACGACAATCTCCGAATGCTCCAGTCACGTCTATCTAGGTCGGGAAATCAACATGATAAACGACCTAGCTTAAGAGCTGAGCAGGAGGAAACGAGCGACTTGGGGAACGTTTGAAAGCATCGAAGATGTAGTGAAGAGGACAAAGAACATCCGACTCCGTGCCCACCTTTTCGACTCGACAATTATCCCTGCCCTTACGTATGCAGCAGAAACCTGGTCGCTACTAAGCAGGATGAAAGATCACTTGGAGTTATCGAACTCGCAGTCGAATGGTCGATGCTAGGAGTATCCCGTATCTCGCAAATGAGAGAAAGGATCCGAAGTTCCGACTTACGTCAACGATCGAAAATCAGAGGACGCCGTTCTACACGCCAGGATATCGAAAATAAGGTGGGCCGGACACGTGACGCGCTTCAACGACAACCGATGGACGAGAGCCGTTACCGACTGGATTCCTCGGGACGTCAAGCGCTCTAAAGGAAGACCACTGACCCGTTGGTCCAATTTCTTCACGAAGGCGATAGAAGAAAGATACGATGCTCAGCGAATACATAGAACGGGGAGGACCCACTGGGCTACTCTTGCGCGCGATAGGGAAAAATGGAAGAGTTGCTGGTACCCGCTCGAGTCACTCGACGATCAACAGGATGACAGGTGATACAGGTGAAACTAATAGAATTGAAATGGCTTCAAAATGCCACTAAAAGGCTCAAAACATGCTGTCAACTTATACTGGATTATAGACAAGATCTCAAGGATAGCTTATTGAAAGGTATTGTCACATATTTGGTTATAAAAATTTTCGACGAATGCACTTATCTCATTAAGATCAAGAGCTTTTTCATTGTCGGCAAGAGTGAGACAAAAAAGATCTCATGTACTCTTAGTGATTCTTATGATCATGCCGGTATGGCGTATCATGTCGAGCACCGTTGGGGGGCCATACTTTACCTCCATGGGGGTCCATTGCCTAGTTTTTTGTCACTTCCGGTGGTGATTCACTTAGTGAAGTTTTGGAAGACGGATTGTACCCCCGGCGGATTGGGGGCCACTTGCCTATGCGGTTCAGGCTCTTCCTTCCTGGTTGATCATCGCAGTGGTCTTCCCAACAACCCCCGGGCCTCCTCGCCTGACGGGGTCACGCGACTGCGCAACCCCTATCCAAAAATTAAATGGGACGTACAGAGCCGTTGGATAGTTGTAGCGGTCTACTACCGCTAAACGCCGACGGTGTTTACAGACACGATGTCGTATTCTCCACGTGTGCGCACACTTCTATCTCGTTAGACGAGACGCAGACAACACAGACGTTGATCTCTGCATTTCGCTACTCCGGTGAGTGCAAGTTGGTTACCGTTGCCTATCAAATGCTCAGCAGCGATTTACTGATACGATATGAGAATGACACGATCGAGAAATGTTTTTCATTCTCACATATCAGTCCTTGTAGAGTGTTACTTCTACAAAACAATAACGTCATCTGAACAAATTTGATGTGAAATGATGAACGTCTCTTCGTTTGAGATTGTGAAAGACGTACGTTCTTCAGCTCATATGTTCCACAATATCGCACAAGCACTCCCGTCAACTTCCTATCATCTTCTACGTTTCGTTCCCCGATTACTGGGATAAGAAACCTTACTGCTCAAACTGTGAACTTTCAGGAGCCATTCATCCCTCGTCTGATTAACTGGGAAAAATGACTAGAATGTGTGAACGGATGAAATTTCCGTTCTATAAATGAGCACATAGCCATTCTGAAGGATGGCTTTTCGTTTTTTTGAAAAAGAAAGCTTTCTTAGAATTTCACGAATGAGCGTTAGTTTCAACTCATCAATCAACGAAAGACATAACGTAGCTTTTTCCACTTGCAATCACTCTTTCATAGACCATCAATCCTCACTCAAAAAATTGGATTTTGAATACTACAACGCACAGCCATAGCTATAAATGAACTCCCCGCAGTGGAGTGGCCGCCTATTACGGAGCAATGAACAATGTTCCCAAGCATAAGCACCGACACTCCGCATTCTCCGCCTTTTTTCTGCTATTTTCAAGTATTCCAATAGTCATTTGATAATTTAGATCTTGAAAACTTGAGCAGTATATTTTACTTTTTGAACGACCTTCATATTACGCTGTAACTGTTTAAAAAAATCAATCCACATTCAAGTATTTTTCGCTGGGAAAACTCCCTGGAAAATCAGTAATTATTCGATGACACAAGTTCCATCATATTTATTATTTTTTTTTATTTTGAAAGTTTTTCAGTTATCCCAAAAAAATCTTTCAATTGCGCTGTAATACTAAACTCAAAATTGAATTTTGCATGCGGTGCGCATACCTTGTACCACTATGTGTATGCATTTCGCAGTATGACATCAAGCCACCAACTTTTAGAACCAGTCGATAGCTTGGCTCTCTATAATTTCAGTGGTATGCTTGCTTATCTATAAAAAGTCTCTTAGCGCGCTCTAGCATCAAGAACAAAATTAAGTTGTGCATTTGAGCACTTCGTGGTGGACATAGCTTTTCTGTCAGATTCTCAATAACAGTTCAATTGCGAGAATCTCAGCTATTTCGACAATATGCCTGATTTTGAGAACGACCTCTAAGTACGCTCTTACAACTAAGGGAAAATTAAGTTTTGCATTCGGCGCGCATCGCACTCCGCATGCAATTACGCTGCACGGTCGACACGGCACCGAGTGCGAATCTCAATAATCTTTTAGTTCGAATAACGCATTGAGAAGTTTTTTTGAAAAATCAAGCATATCATTGAAATCGTTGAAATTTGTGCTATCAAACAGTTATTGAAACTCTGAATGGAAAGGTGTGTCCACCGAAAGATATTTGAGTGTGAAATAAAATTTTATGAGTCTTTCCGATTAGGAGGGACAAATGATAAACCATCATCATTTGCTGGAGAGGAAATTTCCATAGGAGTGTCAGTAACCATTATAAAGCTGAGACTTGAGGCTACAGCCCCACGTTGCCGGTTTTTTGAAACACCCCTTTATAACGCTGTGATCTCCACACTAAATTGGTGCATGTTCAAACTATTGAATGATCACTAAAACGTCCAAAAATAATATAAAAAAATGCGTTTTCCTGAATATGAGTGCGAACTGGGAAATCTACCGACAAACTGTTCATTGTTTTCCGAGTTGCAGTCACCATTATAACTTTTAGGCATTGTGTAATAAAATAAGCCAAAACTGGCAGAATTATCTCATTGTATTCTTTGTACAAGTTATTACAATTGAAGGAATGCCAAAATCATTGTGATAGCGCAGTGAAAGACAGGTTTTTGTATATATCTATTCATTTTGTATATATATTTATGTATTTGCGCGAAGAGCATACGAATTTGTAGAGAAAGTCGTGATGTATCGAAATATCACAAAGAATCCTAGATTTATCCCTAAAACGGTGAAAAAACCCTGGTCAAATTACAGATATCTCGCACCTGCTGGGATTTGTAGAGCGCGTAGCGATGACAGCTGACGGTCCTGGAAGGTATTATGATCTTATAATAAACGCTGGGACTCTGGGTCGGTGGTGTAACGGTTCAGCACACGCTCCCGGTAACAGTGAGATCTAGGTTCGAATCCCGGCTGACGCAAGTGTTATTCCACAGCACTCCACATTATTGATTATGTTATTCCATTGGTTTTCTGTCAGTCCTACCAGTGATAGATGGAGAGAAGGGGTTTGGACAACAGCTAATAAGCCGACCAATTGGAAGACACTTGCCAATATATTTAGGCAGTTTCTGTTTGGCTGACCATCACTAGCCCGATGGCGCACTGACACTACCCGTTCCTTCCTCGAACATTTATCTCACGACTTGTCAGGGCTGCGCGGACGCAGCCCCACACGTCAAAGTCCAATTTATCTCATAATTATTATTTGAGCCAGCATTTCATGTGGTCTGTTATGGGCTCTTCAACAGACCGATATACGTGATTCTGCTTAGCAGCCTCGTCAGTCAGGCAGGTTTTGACCAATCCTCTCGGGGTGCTCCAGTCCTCCACTTAGAGTGGTCGACGACAAACAGTCTTAAGAAAACATTTAAAACATCTCTTTTTGTGTTGAGCAGATGACAAAACATTCATCCATATACGTGCAGTAGAACAGTGTCAAGAGACCAACTACGGAGGCTAGCTAATGTGCATGATGGAACGGTTTGGTTTCAGTCGCTTTCACATTGTTAAATCTCTCATTTGCGTGCTTCAAATTTGAATAGCTAGATCTTTTATAGACTTTAAATCAATGCGAAGATGCGAAGCAAAATTGACATGTGCAATGGGAGCACAAAGGAGCGTTTATTAACACTGATTGGAAAATAATTTTAAGCAAACGATCAGTAATTTTTATATGACTTCAACGGTAAAAGCAAGTTGTTAAATTGTTGCCAATTGTAGTGGTCCTTCTCTACGCGGTTCTCTTGGCGAAGACGCATAGTTTTTTTCATTACACACCTGTCATGATATAGAACATGTTGTATCCGACTGATGTAGGACAGGAGGCGATCCAATGGACGACGCCAGTTGCTGTGGTTTTTACTATATAATTCATCTTGGGAAAATCGAAGAGAATTCATTATTCAACCGCTTCTAGCGGTCAACGATTGAGACCGATGTGTAAACCAATTGCGTCAGGAGGAACTTGAACCCGTATTTCACCCAATCCGGAGGCGCGAGCTCTATCCTTTGCACCACTCTTCTTTAGGTGCGTTGTAGCGTAGGAGTAGGTGTCAAAGCAGGCGCCGGTGGTACAGGGGATAGAGTACGCGCTAAGGATTGGGTGTTAGATCAAATAACTATTTTCAACAAAATTTCGTTTTCAGGCTGAGGAGGATTTGTTTTCAACTTTGATGAGATTACCAAAATGCTAGCTACAGTAATTTGTAACTTTTTCTTACGAATTTCTTGGTTTACTGCAAATGTTGATATCTGCGTCAATTTTTGTCTTGGCAATTAGGAACGCTATCATCGATTCCATGAATTTACTATGATAACGTCCTTTGAAGTAGAGTGATGTGCAAAATTTTCGCATCGGCCGGGACTTGAACCTACAACTCACTCTATCTGGGAGCGCGTGCTCTAACCCTCTGCACTTTTTTTACGGTTGTTGACGCTTGGCGGCTGGCAAACAGATGCGTTATAGCGTAGAAAGACTGATGTTCAAAATGGGCGTCAATAGTGCAACGGGTTAGAACACACGCTCCCGGACAGAGTGAGAAGTGGGTTCGAATCCTTTCTGACGCAAAAATATTGCACATCACTCCACATCAGAGGGTATATCTGAAATTCATGTCACCGCTAGAAGCGGTTGAATAAAAAGGGTTTTGTTTGATTATAATAACAACCTTTTTTCTAATAAAACTTGCACGAGATTGATACTCCTTTTCTCTTGAAATCTGATGGCTAACGTTCTGGTGAGGTGACTCCTCCTCCAACAGATCCTTATTATACTTTATGGGAGAGGCTACCGGCCTCACGTGACACATTTTGAGAACTTTTTCACAGTTTTTGAAATTTTTAAAAAATTTGGAAAAAAATCTCTTATGTGATCTCCTTTTGGTAATCTCTACTTGATTTATTCAGTGGAACACATATAAAAAGCGGTGAGTATGTTGAGTGTTGATCCTGTTCTTGATGCGATTGAAATCTAGGGTCTGGTGATTTGTTCTGAAGGAGTAATGGAGGTGTGTGACTGATTGGATTGCGGATAATTTGAGCTTTCCAGGCTCTGAAGAAGGCGAACTGCCGAAACGTCAGCTGTGAAATAAAGATTAATGTAACACCGCGTGTCTGGTTCAAAAAGGAATTTAGGAATTGCAGAAAAAAAGAAGAAAAGATTTTTGGGAAAGATTTTTCCAAGTGTGTCCATATTCACGCCGATGACCCCTACCCATAGATATATGAGGCTCAGACGAAGGTGGGGTCGCCGGAACGTTAGCCATCAAATTTTGCGAACAGAGGAGTGCCAACTTCGTGTAGATTTTAATCGAAGAAAAGGACAGACACTTCGTAAGAAGTTCTTCATTTCCACACTCATGCCGAGGTCTATAGAGAGTCGGACTTTTGAGCTAGAGTAACATTTCCTTTCCGCGCTCTGGCGCCAATAGCTGCACTTCTGCACTTCTGCTCCGAAAAAATCATGATTTCTTTTTTTTGGTTTTTGCCTTTGCTTTTATTCGTAAACGGTGTCCTCATGCTTGTAGATGACGTCACTGTACTACGTAGATGACGTCACTGGCAGTCGTTCTTCGGTTTTTGTGCTGAATCGATCGATTTGGCTTTATCTCATGTCGAGTTCTCTTCGTTCTCGGTTTCACCCATCGTCCTTCATTTTGAAAAACTTTTGCGAAGCGGCATGCCTTCCTTCAAAATCGATCGCTAACGTTTCGTCGACCTCGGTCTCATCTGGAACCTCGGACTTACCATACTACTCAATTTATCCCTAAGGAACGACGTGTACCGGCTGAGGTACACGACTAGTTGAAAGTCTTTCTCTCCGGGCCAGAACTTTTCTTCTAGGAGCGCTTGATAATCATTCGGAAGCTTAAATCTCTGCAGTTTCAACAATATGTGTGATTTTTTGTAGAAGCCTTTTTATTGTGTTGTAGCAGCGAAAATAAAATCATGTTTTACACTCAGTTTGCTTTATTTGGTGGGCTAGGGCCCGTATTTGGGTCTTCTCCGAACTCTTATTAGTCATTTCGATAGCCCAAATCTTGATAATTACGACGCTATAATTGGTTTTTTGAAAGGTTATGATTGAACGCTGTAAGAGCGAAAAGAAGACTGCGTTTCACACTCGAAGATTTTATTGTACAGAAAAGTCGTATATGGGCGAAAAACGTATGACCATATAGAAGAAATTTTGGAGTATCAGAGTATCACAAAAGACCTAAGGTTTTATCTTACAGAGGAGGAAAAACCCTAATTGAATTGCATAACGAAAATCGCGCGCCTCGTGCGTGTTGGACTTTGCGATCGATCAAATGTCGTCTCTAAGGGGCTGGGAAGGATAAAGGATAAAGTTTCCAATGTTAATCAATCCTTGAGGAATGCGCCACGCAGCCGAATCCATTCGTGGCGTCGTTTGAGGTGATTGGATGCATACCTCGCCTTTTCAGTGGCCTCGCTCGCGCTAAATCGAGTCAGTGCTGCTTATCCTCCTAGAGAAGTCTGAGCCCAGCCCGGCACCAATACTGATCCCGGAGGGATGGATGGCTTGGTGAGCCGCGAGCTCGAGATCGAACCATCGGCCTCGTGTGCGACACAGGGCACCCTCTAACCACTGCGCCACATATGTTCTGAAATACTATACCATTCCGTTAAATTCGAATAATTTTGTTGGTAATAAGTATATCTTGTGACAATCCAGTAAAAAAAAACCAATTCAAATGTCTACTTCGTAGAAGGATTCATATAATAAGCAGACATATTTGAACTGGTTCTAAAATCATTTTTTCACTAGATGTAGCGAAGGGGACGCCGTGGCCGAGTGGTTGCGACGCTCATCGCGGTGCGCGTGAAGCTGAGCTCCATCCCGGCCATCTCCGGCAGTCAAGAACGAACGCCCTATAGAACGCCACAGCCAGGCTATCCTCGAGTTTGTCAGGAGACTCGCTCAACCAGTATTCCACGATGTTCAAGAAGCAGAAGAAAGAACGAATTGAATGCCAGAAGTACTGGGATCCCTATAGTGAAAAAAACTGCGAATACGGATCAATAAAGTGTCAAGATGTAGTGAATATTAACTGAATGACTATTTTATATCGTATAGTAGGAGCGCATGTGGCGCAGTGGTTAGAGGTGCTCTACGTCGCAGACGAGATCAATGGTTCGATCTCGCGCTCATGGCTCACCAAGCCTTCCATCCCTCCGGGTCGGTAAATTGGTACCAGACAGTCTCAGACTTGTCTGGGAGGATAAGCAGCACTGACTCGGTTCAGCGGGAGGCCACCGCGAGTCATTGTAAAGGCCAGATATGCATTCAATCACCTCAAACGAAGTTAAAAATTGAAGTCGAATGCATGGCGCATCCCTCAGGGATTGATCAACGTCGAGCGCGTTTGTCCTTAGTAGGAGCGCCGAGGCGCAGAGTAAACGTTCTGAGAGTCGAGAAACTGGTCGATGGTCGATTCGCGAAACATCAAGCCGTCGATTCTCTTGGGCAAACTCTATATAAAAAGGACGATTCGTGAAGTCATCTCGTGCCGGGGTTTAGCTAAAGCCGATTTTTTGATTCGATCATATTCGATCAGTTCCGTCCTTTCGTCATCATTGTGGGTTCCAGTGTTGTCTTTAAGGTTCTGAACATATCGTGCCGCAACTATGCCACGCTCAAAGAAGGATAAGGAAGGTATGATGCTGTGCTTTCTTCTTTTTTTGTTGAAAAGAAGAGATAAAGTCACTATACTTTGTTGGTTTCAGTCTCTTTGACCAAAGTGAGAAAGAAGACACGTGAAGCCAAAGAGAAGCTTATCAGTGAGGTGCGCTAACCCTTTTCATATCCATACGCTTAGTGATTTCACACGTCTTCTATTCGCCCGTGATTTCTTTTCAGATCCGAGCTTCTGTTGACAAATATAAAACTCTGTTTGTCTTCACTATTGACGAGATGAGAAGCACACATTTTATAGCGGTACCTTTTTTCATTTCGCATGATTTCTTTGAGAAACTGAGGAGATTTTGGTACTATTCTGTTATTACAGTCCGTTTTTCAACCCTTTGAGAACAAGATCTTCGCTCTTCCCATAGACTTTCAGCAATCATTCGATAGCTTAAATTTCAGCGAATGTAATACTATAGTTGTTACTTGAAAAGCTTCGTTTTGTGTGCGCTGTAGCAGCGAAAACAGACTCGAGTTTCACATTCGGTGCGTTTTGGTGCGTTTTTCGCCAGACAGAGCTTTTCCTCTAGACTTTCAGTAACAAATCGATAGCTGAGAATCTCAGCGATTCTAACACTATACTTGCTATCCAAAAAACCATGTTAATGTGGTGTAAACGGGAAATAAAGTCGAGTTTTACGCTTAGCCTCCATTTTTTTGCTCAGCTTGGATATGTGAATGGCTGTGTGAATGGGATTTTGCAGCATCGCTACAAAGGCCACCGAAACAGCTAAGGTTTGTGGATAATCTTCCGGCAGACTTTCAGCAGATTGATAGCATAAATTTAGGTGATTATGAAGCTTGTATTGTTCTCTGAGAAGGTCTTCATAGAGCTCTGAAAACGCGAAAAGATGGTTACGTTTTGCACTTCTAGCTTAGCATTGATAGCTGGTTTATTTGGCAACATAGAATCAAAATAAGAGCCTAAGCACATAGAAAGATAGAAGAAAATTGTCTCTACAGTTCTGCTACGCCATCCTAGAACATTTTATAGAAATGCAGAAAAAAGTTTGAAATAAGTGATAAATTTACGCACCGTAATGCGATTCGAGTGTGAAACTAAATTATATTTTTGCTACGGCAGCGCCTCATAAAGGTCTTTTCAGGAAGAAAGCAGAGTATTGAAGGAACCGAGATTTGAAATTATAAAATTAATTTGAGAAAAGTCTGTATGAAAAGCGAAAAAGGCCTTATTTTCAAAAGGTTGAAAAGTGGAGTGAAGACAACAGAATAGTGCCGACATTTTGACAATACGTACAATCCTTTAACGTGTTCTTATAACTTTATCTCAGTTAGTGTCGCGATATAATTAGACTAGTTGAGGTTCGGGAGCGATTCAAGGCGAATAGTCGATTTTTCTTCGGAAAGAATAACGTGATGGCCATTGCCCTAGGAAAAGACTCGTCTTCGGAATATGCTCGTGAGCTGCACAAGGTCAGTTAAAGAACTGTTGTTGCGACATGTTGTTATCAGTTGGATTTAAGGTGAGCAATCGTTTACACGGACAGTGCGGTCTTATGTTTACCTTGCTCTCTAAAGCTAAAGTAACCAGGTATGTACGAGTGTTTTTTTGAGTCAAATTTTCGATAATCAATCAGAATTTTTTTGAATTTGACCGCCTTTAGGGGTGGTATGATGTAATAATATACCCTGTGGTGAAGAGTGATGAGTAAAACTTTTGCATCTATTGGGATTCGAACCCGCATTTCACCCTATCCGGGAGAAAGCTTACCGTTACACTACCGACGACCGTTCTTGACATCACTCTATGCTACGCTCAGCACGAGCCCCCGGATAGGGTGAAATGTGGGTTCGAATCCCACCTAACGCAGAAGTTTTTGCACACCACTCTACACCACTGGGTATAATCAAATTTTATTCCATTTTCAAGGAAAAATAATATTCGCTTTGATAAGTGCGTTTTAAATTCCTCTTTATTCGATGTATTGCAGAAATTGTATATATTTGCGAAAGGCTTCCGTTCAGATGTGATTGCAACTGTAGGGTGATTACATATCGAACAATGTTGAGTGATATGCAAAACTCTTACCCGCGGGTGGAAGTCGAACCCTCGTCTCACCCTTTTGAGAACGCGCAAATCACAGCATTGCCAGGAGTTATGTTTGCTATCGAAATATCTTCGAAAGATTAATCGAATTCCCTCCCGAAGCTTAGAGCTTTGCATATCAGTCAGCATTATTGGGAAATGTTATCAGAACATGATATCACTGCTAGAGAAGCGCGTAAAATAAGGGTATTTGTTTCCGACTCAAAGTAAGCTCTTTTTTAGTATTCTGAAAGAACTTTCTACGGCTGATTATGCTCGAGCCGGTTATATCGCTCAGGAGACGATAAATCTAGAAGAAGGGTCCTCAGCCTCAATTCGCCTTTTCTATGGAACCACAGCTTCGTAAACTAGGATTGCCGACAAAGCTTGATAAAGGTAGGAGGCTCTCTATATCTTGGTCTCTGATCCATCCTGCTCTAATGGTCAGTCCTTAGGGTATATTAAGCGCTAGTGTACTGTGCTGGTGTACCTCAGGTAGTCAGGTGATATCCTTGTCACTTTTTATGCTTACTATAATTCAACATTAGCGAGATTTTTATCTATGAGGTTAGAGAAAAATCAATACTTTTGAAGAAAGGATAGTAATATTGCTGCTTTTCTTGAATAAAATGTCTTGAAATGAAAAGCTTAGGGCGAATATAGGAGAACATCTTCAATAGTTATCAATGCCGTGACTTGCAAGGACTCATTCTGGCAGTCCCTCATGTATCGAGATTCAGCCTAACCTAGTGGTTGTAGAATTTGTTATGTCGGCCATGTTGTGGTCCCTATAGAATTCTGAGGAAACATTTGTTTTCTCTGTGGTCTAGTTTGCTTAATTCTTGCTTCTTCTCACTTATAAACTACATGTGACACATTGTCTTGAGTGTCGATGTTCATGTTTCCAGTCATAAAGGGAAAAGTAATCTCATCTTTTCTCCAAATTAATCTCAAATGTAATTTCGAATTGGAAGTAACACTTTTCTTTATTCGGCCCGTTATTATAAATCTGTCAATGTTACCCGTTTGATAATATATGTTAACCTTTGAGAATCAGCGTTCATAGGGAGGCGGCGTCGCGCCGTCGCTTTCCCACGAGATGCAACGCCGCCACTACAGTAGGTAAATGAGGCTTGACATCGCGCATTGAGAAGCAAATGCTTCTAGTGGTCTTTAAAAGGCTAAACCTTTCTCCTGAGGTCTGATAGGACACCTGTAGAACCTGTAGGACCTGATAGGTAGATGTACGTTTCGGTGTTCCTCGCACACCTCTTCCGTAGTACGTGCATCTACGTACGTCTGGCTCTATGGGTGCAATATCAGATCTCATGAAAGGCTTGCAATATGTTATCAGATTATATCGTTTTGAGCGACATCTCAAAAAGTCGATTAGAAAGGTATTACGCATTTGAATTTGTGTTGAGAAAGCAAAAATAGTTTTTGAGAAGGAATTAGATTTTCACCTGTCGAAGTGTTAGTGAAAATAAAGAGATTATCAGTTGCTCAAGAGCATTCTTTAGGGAGTCCAATCTCGTATTTTTCCTTGAACCATTTCTTCGTATATACGATTTTATTGAGTTTCAGGTATGATAGTTTTGTACCAGAACCATGAGATCTGTAAGAAAGGCGAGCCCATCACAGCAGAACAAGCTAAGGTAAATATTGAAATTTTTGCTAGATTCAAGCACTTCAGTGTTTGTTTTTCAAGCACGTCCTCCTTAGCTAATAAACTGAAATAATCTCCTATCGATCAGTAAATACAATGCGATTTAGATTCTCAAGCTATTCGATTATAAATTGTCTGAGTTCAAAGTCAACTTAGTCTCACAATGGGACAAAGAGAACGGATACGTGAGTTTAGTCAAAACAGAGAAAATATCTTGATGTGTTTCTTTCAATGTTACTCATCTGTTGTTATTGTTGACATTTCTACGAAGTTCTAATTCACTCCATCGTTGTTGTATCTCGTTACGTTGAATTGTGCTCAACATTGTTGATTCCTGAAGGTGTTCTTTTTAGCTTGAACAACTTATTAGAAGCTCAGTTCTGTAGAATTATCACCATCGTGATAGTAAAGAAATAAATCATGAACTAACAAACTTTGCGAATGATTCTTCCAATCTTACTGAAATTGGCCTTTGCAGGGTTAATTTTGGTCGCCAATTCATTCAAAAGAGCAGCACATGTTAATACGTAGCCTTACCAAACTTCCGTTTTAGTTTAGTGGTTTTTTAACGTTAGAAATGGTTCTGCTTGAAAGTCATACTTTTGAACTGGTGGGAATTCTAACGTAGTAGATCTCGATAAGCTGAACTTTTTGAGCCTGGTTGCAGGTAACCAGTAACCAATCGATTTTCCAGCTGCGATGTACGGATCGAGAAGACTGTTTCTTGTTGGCTCGTAAACCGGGTACAACATTTACTCTTTATTACTGATGTTATCTAACAAAGCTCTATAAGAGAATATAGAGATTTTACACTGCGTTCAGCTTCGAGCAGAGCGATCATAGACGCAGATAAGACTCGAATACACAGAATATAGGATAGCAAAAAAAAGATAGAAACACCATTGAATTAACGGCGCTAGTGAAAGGATTTTGGACGAAAGTCGCGGCCTAACTAGGCCCATTTATATATTGGTACAGGAAAATCCTAAGTAAAAAAAAAACGAGGTACTGAAATTGAATAATTATTTGAAGGGCGACTGGGTAAAAGTGGTCAAAATAAAAAAGATTGGGGTTTAAATAGAACTACGTGCGATGATTATATAATCAAAGGTGGTGGAAAATGCTATTCATGAGAGTTGACTTATACATAGAACAATAAGAGAATGTTGGTACCGATAGGTCGATAAAATCCAGAATGATTCATAAGAATGATAAACAATAATGAAATACTATTATTTCTACTCTACGATTACTAGATATAATTTAATTATACAAAAAAAAGAAGTCTATGAGCTCTACTAAGACCGTGCTAGAGAAAGAGCGGGTGATGAAGACATATCTGTGTAGTTCTATGTAGTAGTGGACCCTGAACTTTTAGAACTGTGGCGATTCTGGTGGTGTCGCCGGAGTACGCAAAATGTCGTTTGCTGAATCTGAATTACTGAACATATGTCATCTTACATCCATATCGAGTAGGGTATAAGCAGTTGCAGAAATTTCTAGCATCAATATGGTACCTTTATACCGAGAATTTGATGCGTGACCCGATCAACTCTTTTATCATTCTCATCTCGATCATATCTACTCAACAAGGAGACCAATGTTGATAAGTATAACAGGTATTTCGCAGCACTTAATGTGAATTAAAGATACAAAGAGCAACTCACTCTTTTGATGATCATTCGATACACGCATTGACTGGAACTGTCCGCTGAGTGACATAGCAGCACGTGGTGTAGCACGAACAATACGCCCACCCTAGAAAAACATCAAGTTCCGAAAAGAAATCTTCCGCTTCCGATTTGTTTGTGAAAGTGTTTTGAATGTTCTGAAACGTAAGAAATTTTCATCGTATGTGGGAGTTTGGTCGGACGCACAAAAACAAAGTATTTCCTATTCGTTGCAATCATACAGTAGAGTAAACCGTACCATCACAAGAAGTTTGATATCCCTCTGCCAATACTGTAAATAAGGCTAACAGACACGCAGCATCAGGAGAAATGCGGCATACGTTTATGATGTGAAAGCTCAGTTTGTTTTACAAACACAGATTGCTATTGGTCTGGAAGTAGAGAGCAACCACTTCGGAACATTCGTCCATACTTTAGCTCAACCTTTTCGTTTAGATTATATGTAAATCCATATTAGTATGCTACAAAAGGTGCCAGTAAATCGCATGCTGTGATTCTCATTAGTTTCGTAAGCAAATTATGCTATTAGTACATACAACTGCACACAGATGAACAAGGTTTCACTAAGAAGCGGTAACATGAAAAATAAAACGCAAATTACAATTGAAATTGCTTCAGGATGTTAGTGATTTCAAGAAAGTTAGGCTAAAAACATGCAAATTACAAAGTAAAAACGTTCGCCGACCGATCGCTTAGGCCAGCGTCCCTTCAGTCCATGTCGTTGCGGCTGCAGGTTGTCCTTTCCTTCTGAAGTGTCAGACATGGAACTTTCACACACTTCCTTGGTTGACGAAGATGTTGCTGGGTTATCTTCACGATCTTTAGATGACTCTTTCAATTTTAGAACTGTTTTGACGTTTACTGCGTCATCACGAATTGACAACTTCCTCAGAACAACGTTTTTCCTACTGTGAACCACATTCTTGAGTTCACATTTTGCAACGCTGCTGAGTGCGTCTCTCCAACTATCCTGAAATGTAAGATAGACGGCATGCTCAATCACTACCCCATAAATAAAGAAAACGTAAAGTGATGAGTAAAAATTCAGAAAGGGCGACTTTAATTACACAGCTAATATTCACTTACACTTTGACGTGAGAAACAAATCATCTTGTTACCTTGTTATTTACCACACAAACATGCTCTAGAGAACGATTCCTACTCGATGTTGCTTGATACTGCACTTTAGTTGTTAGGGGATTGTGTTTTGCAATGTTAACATGCAAGTAAAGCTTGATTTGAGATTAGTTAACAACAAAACCCACAAATTTCAACTTGAATCTTACTCTTTCAATACTTCCGCAAACGTGCTTCATTTTCACCAGCTACTAGTAATTCTTGCTAACCAAAGTGTTTTTAAGTATAGCTTCTACAAAAGAACTTCCTGCCGTTAATTGCTAAACAATGTAGTGCGTCTTCAAGTGAAGAATAGAGGGCTCAATGCGAGCCAAAAGTAACCTCATGCTTTCTTAAGACGTAGGTAAACCCACCACGTGGATTCTCTGTTTCTGTTATGCCAATTTGACACGCCTTTTTTGTATTCTACGAGTCGGAATGATCAAAACACGAGTTTGGCTACAATATCGTCCCATTCGAATGACAAGTAACCCGAATCAGACATCTATCGTTGGAGAATGTGGGTCCATGCCAACTCTGACCACCTTCGTCATTGATGCATCGACATCAGCCTACAACGAAGATGAAGCCGAGGCGTTCTATATGAACATACGGAAGTTCTACAGAGAAAACCGTTTATTCTTCATTGACATCATTGGACAGTTCAAGGGTAAGATTTAAGCCAGAAAAACGTCTGAAGAAAGTCATATTGAACCCACGGATTAGAAGGACGAACACGGTAAAGAGCTACCTGAGTTTATCATGGCGACCAAGAACCAATCATCTATCATAACCACCTATTTCGGAACCTCCATACTGAACATAGGACATCGAGTTTTCGTTTCGATGATAAAACCACTCTTACACCACCAAATTTTATCCGATTGTAACGAATGTTGTCGACTTCAGCAACGCTGTGGAAGGATTGATCTTGGACTAAATCTCATGAGAAACGTTGTTCATGAGACTCGAATTGGTTTCATGTGTCAGTTAACGCCAATGGAGTGAGTAGTTTCAAGTATTTCAATTGTCTGTATGGGGCGAGAAGTCAATATCATGGATGACCTAGCTCCATTGTTGAGCAGGAGGAAGCGACCGGCCTAAGGAACGTCAAAATGCATTGAGGATGTGGTGAATAGAACAGGGAAAAACCCTGCCCACCTTTCGCTTAACATTTATCCCACCCTTACTATGTGTCAGAAAATGGCCTCTACATAAGCAGGATGAAAGATCACTCGCGTTATTGAACCCATAGCCCAAAGATCGCTGCTAGGAGTACATCTTATCTCTCAAGTAAGGAAAATTCTCCGAAGTTTCGACATACGCCAGCGACAGAAAGTCACAGACGCCGTTCAGCACACCAGTGTATCGAAGAAAAAGTGAGCCGAACACATAATGCGTTTAAACGAGAACTGCTGGACTAGAGCAGTTATCGACTATCCATGGTGTCAAACAGATCGCAAGAGGATCACTGACCCGCAGGTTAGGAATATTCACAGAACCCTGGAAGATATTCATAATGGCATACGGCTCCCTATAGCAACAAGAGCCTAGTGGACTATTCCTGCACGTGATAGGGAAAGATGGAAGTTTTACTGATGCCGTTTGAGTTACTCGACTAGGAATAAAAGAGATGAGAGGTGTTAGAGTACCTTAGAAGTATGCATCAGATTTAAGAAACAGATAGACGGGTTTGTTCCACCACTCCATGGTTAAGAAGAGTTCTTGATGATACCACTTTAAGTTTAAATTCGTTTAGAATTCAAACTTTCGTAAAAGTTGAAGAAACTGAAGCCTTGTAATTATCATCGCAAACAAGAGCTCTTCAAAGCTACGATACATAGTAGAAACCTCTGTATCTCATCGAAATTCACTCCGCCTTGTTCAGTTCCGCTTCACTGTTTGAGACAAAACCCTCAACAGAGAAGTGACAGAAGTACGATCTTGCAGCTATTAAAGTGAATTGTGTACTTATTTTTCAAACTGAATTTGTACAGGTTAAGAATCCCAGATTTTGGAGATTCTTGATCTAAGCCAAAGTTAATCATTTTCTTAATATTGAGATTTTCGACGCTTCCATTTCCAACAATTTCACATTGTTGCGTGTTAATTCATTACACTGATGTTTGTATTAATCAAATCCATAATCTACGAAATACGTATGATACGGAGCAAGCAAAAGTCAAAGAACCATAACAAAGGGCTTTTTTGTAACAAATAATGAATAGAGTGTGCAGCTAATAGCAAATTTTTGACGCCCATAAAGCGCATTTTTTACATTTTTCTCATGACTATTTTGTCTCGAAATATCGAAATTATTAAAGAAGCAAGCCAGAAAAAACCCAGTGTCTCTGGTGTTTGTCGCTCCCGAATTTTCATAAAAACTGAGACTGTCCTTTTCTGTAAGTCTACTGTGCTCAACTTGTCAACCATCTGTTATCTAAAAATTACCGACGACCAGAGACCAGATCAGTCTTCAGAAAAGCAGCAGAGCCACCATCATGTCCATGGTGTAAACCTTACTTCGATGGTTGATGTATAGGTTCATTGTGCTGCAGCAATTTAAAACCTTATAGTGACTGACTACTAAGTCGCGGTAGTGCAGTGGTTGGCACACGTCCGCGGGAATGTTGAGGCGACGGTTCAACCCTCATTCGGCGTTCAAAATTTTGCATATCAATCAACAGTACTAGAGATATAGTGACTGACTACCAAGGGTCCAACATGTGTACCTCACACACCACCTGTGGGGCAACTCCATGGCGTGGCGATGGTGTGAAGAGTCCTTGAGCGATGAATGGCGACGAGTCGTGCGAGTGATGTGCAGGTCGGTGGTGGTGTGAAGTCGGTGCTACCGTAGAGTGGTGTGGCCGTGGCGACAGCAGAACCGTTACCGTACGCTATCTGCACATTGGCCGCATCCGCTGCTGCTGCCACGGGGGCGTTATTGTAGTAAAATGTCTGCGGAAAGTAGAGATTGTATACTATCAAATGTCGATGTAAATAATAGAAGAAACCTGTTGGTACTGAACTCCTTGGTTATCGGTAGCGGCGGAGTAATACGGTGCTGACGGCACCGATGTCATATGAGAATTGTATATGTTCGTCGGCGATCCGCGTGGATGCGCAACGACGGGTGGTGTTATCTGAATGCTTATCGTTTTGAGAAGATAAGAAGGTAGCTAGAGTGATTCCAATTCATAGCGTTCCATTTCAATAAAGTGCAATTAAAATCTTTACTAATTTCTGTGAAATAGCACTCTAAACATCTGTTCCAATGTATCTTCTACTAGTCGTTTTTGAAATTTCTGACTACAAAAGGAAAATGGTTGATTTTATCTATTGTGCTGACCAAGAGTACCTGTTTGCTTTACCGTTTGAAAGAGGAGACATAACTTCACAAGAAATCCAATGCATGCATGTACCAAAGAGCTTGCAAATGCGAAGAAGCATGAGGATTTCGTAAATTAGTGAAGACTTTCTTGTATGATGCAAAAATAAAAATGAAATTGAAAACTGCACCGGAGTGGGTGGAGCTTGTTGTGGTAAGTAAACCGGATAATGTACGCAGGCCTGAGGCTGCTGGATGGGTGTCGGAGCCGCAACCACGGAAACCGACGAACTGGCAGCAGTTGCAGGTGAAGTCACAGGCATCCTTGCCGCTACAGGCATCATCGCCTCAGCATTTGCCGGTGATGTTTGAGGACGGTTTGGAGAGCCATCGGGAGTAGCAGCTGTGAAACGACGATTTAAGAAAAGGTATCAGAGAGTTTCTAGCTGTAGCATAACAAACGAGTGCTCCTTTCAATGATCAATGAATGATTATACTGATTTTTGAATTTGCTTCAAATGCTGATAAGCATATGAAGCACAACAATTAGAAATACTCTGAAACACACGCTTTGTTGTTTAGTTGCTAATCTCCGCCAAATAAAGCCCCATCCGTGCTAGGTCGATAGTTCCGAAGAATGTCTGACTTGATATATATATATATATATATATATATATATATATGTATATATATAAGCTAAGCTTTTATATATATAAAAAGGATAAAGCTCACGGCGTTGATCAATCCCTGAGGGATGCGCCATGCATTCGACTTCAATTTTTAACTTCGTTTGAGGTGATTGAATGCATATCTGGCCTTTACAATGACTCGCGGTGGCATCCCGCTGAACCGAGTCAGTGCTGCTTATCTCCGGCAAGTCTGAAACTGCTGGTACCAATTTACCGACCCCAGAGGGATGGATGGCTTGGTGAACTATGAGCGCGAGATCGAACCATTAACCTCGTTTGCGACGCAGAGCACCTCTAACCACTGCGCCACATGCGCACATATATATATACATGTATATACATATATATATGTATATACATTTATATATACGTATATATACATAAACATGTATATATATGTATATACATATATATATGTGTATATATATAAAAGGATAAAAGGATAAAGCTCTCGGCGTTGAACACTCCCTGAGGGATGCGCCATGCATTCAACTTCAATTTCCAACTTCGTTTGAGGTGATTGAATGCATATCTGACCTTTACGATGACTCGCGGTGGCCTCCCGCTGAACCGAGTCAGTGCTGCTTATTCTCCCGGACAAGTCTGAAACCTGTCTGGTACCAATTTACCGACCCCAGAGGGATGGATGGCTTGGTGAACTACGAGCGCGAGATCGAACCATTAACCTCGTTTGCGACGCAGAGCACCTCTAACCACTGCGCCACATGCGCCCTTGTATATATATATATATATATATATATATATATATATATATGTATATATATATATCTGCACATATACTCAATCACCCATGCGATACGCTCACAAGCAAGAACAGCTGAAGCGTTATTTCCAAAAGTATTCTATGAATAGCTACCTGTAGCGTTTGCGCCACCATTATTAGGCTGCTCTTGCGCATGATTTGCAGGTGCGCTAACTGGGTAGATCATGGCCTGAGGAACAGGTGAACCCGGTGTGTAGACATATGCCTAAACAGAACCTCCAAAATCTTAAATGATCTCTGTCACACAGATATAATAGTTGGAGTACGATAAGCCATGTGAAAAATAAGACCTGTGGTGCATTCACCATCACAAAAGGTGCTTGCGGTGGGAAAGAATAAGTGTAACCATAAGTGGGTGACTGTATCAGTCCTGTTGGTGTAGCAATTGCATAATCTGCAAAAGTTATTTAATCATCTTCGTGATAGACATTTTTGTGGGCAGTCGTGACTACTCTGTAATTCCGTTGACAGCTGCATACAGGATCTGACGGTTTTTGTGAACTGTAAAGCGCGAAAAAACAATTTCTGATAGACTTATTCGATATGCAGTCTGTGGTATTAGTATTCTTTAAATAAAAAAGAGGAGTATAAAGAAAATGTAAGCATTAAAATCCTGACTCATGCATGATTCAAGCAGTCCTTACAACTAGAATGGATCATATATGACTCACAAAATACCGAAAGTATTTTGATAATTTAAGTCATATATTAATGAACAGATGGCTAAATTCTCTAGCAAAAACAGTTCCAATGTGATAAACTGTCGGAAGATAAATGGGTAATCTCAATTTTGGAATTCCAGAGATATCTGCAGTACACTGCTAGAAGAAATAAGTACATTTTAGATCAAGGCTCTACTTTCCGACATTAGTACAATTTTCTCCCTTTTTCCAATTGGTGGATCTTCATGATGTCCATAGTGTAGATCCTGAGACAAGCTAATACCAAATTCCAACTGAGAGGATACATACAGAAGGTTTGTGCAAACCTGTGGTGGTCCACACCTGCTGGGCAATTTTCAATAGGTGGTTGAAATAAAACAAAATGACAAATATTGGTATCTCATTGATTGAAACAATCGTGGATACATGAGTCGTGTTTGGCTCGTGAACTCCAAAGAAACATATATGAGCAACTTCACCAAAGTATAACGTATGCTGAAGGGGCGTTTGTTCAACCAGCTGATCTATTGTTCAATTTCAGAAAAGAAGAAAACCAGAAATCAGGAAAGGAGCCATTTGATAGGCGCATTGGAAGCACTTTTGAATGGCGCACGCATGCCGTACTGTTCGTACCGTGCGTTATGAGCAGAATCAAATAAAAGCTACACGAATCTACAGGTTTCCATTTATATATGAACCTAAGGCGAACCAAACTATCCATTACTGTGTGGTAGATGAATCGGAAATGTATCATAATGATTTTGGCGAGCCAACATGTCAATCATATGGTCTTTTAAGGGCACTTACAGGGCAATACACGTGATTCGACCTCGACAGCCTTGTCAGTGGGGCAGGCCCTTCGTATTTTCTTGTAAGGGGGATCCTAACCCCTATATAGAGAAGGCGACGACGTACAGTTTACACATGCCGCCAAGTGACCTGTAGGAGGACACCCGAGAAAACTGGCTAAGGCAAAGATTACTGCCCATCTGACGAGGCTGTTAAGGCCGAAACACGCGTATTGGGCTCTATAAGTGTCCATAAAAAATCAAATGACATGCTCGCTCAAAAAAATTATCAGATATATTGAATTTTTGAGCATGGTCTTAAGAAAACATTCGAAACAAGCGGTGTAATATTCCATCAATGGGAGATAAACTTATTCGGAAAAAAACCTACTGTGATGCACAAAGTCAACGTCTCCTGTGATGAAAACCATCGAACGACTTACCAAATATTCCCTAGGTCTACAGAAGATTCCACTAGACAACTATCCAATGACAGTAATGTAAAAATCTTTGGAATTACCTGTATACTGTTATGAACAGCAAATGACACAGTTCTTGGCGTTGGACAATCTCTGAGGGATGCGACATGCTTTCGACATCATCAAGTATCGTTTGAGTTGACTGAATCAAAATCTAGCCTTTTTGATGAGTCGCGGTGCGGTGGCCAACCGACGTGTCAAGTCATTGATGTCATCCTAACAGATAAGTCTGGTACCAATTCACCGTATACGCAGGGATGGAGAACTTGATGAACTTGAGGGCGACACCGAACCATGGACTATCGATTGCTCGACCACATTTCGCGAAACATTTCCAACTGCTCCACGCACGCGCTTCAGCGGAGGAAGGTCTCTTGATTCCTCTAGTTATTTCTCAATTTGCAATCATAACATTCATTGAAAGATTATCGGCAGTTGCAGAACAGATAGCGCGAAGCTAAAATATGGCAGGAGGGGCCAAGCAAGTTTTGTTGCGTGCCGGCCCCGGGTACCGATAGTGGGCAGAAACGGACTGGTACTACTCAACATTTCCTAAAGTCGCTAGAACCCTTCTCATGCGGCACTAGCTCAACAAAGCAGTTTAAGAATCAACGATTTCCTCGAAAAAAAAAAAACTGAAGCACCACTACAGACTTAACGAGCGAATGTAACCATGGGCAAATCAGCACACTTCCATAATTAATCAAAGCCTAGAACAGTCTAAACAAAATTGGGAAACTTATAATACTTTATAATTTATATGACCTTATGATAACTAATGTAGTCAATAGCGTTTCTTAAGACCTCGTTCAAAACAATATAATCTGATAGCTTATTTTGAGCAATTTATGGGGTCTGCTATGGCACTTGATTAATGCTTCAGCTCTATCTGTAGCACAGTGCCTTTCGCTTGAGCGAATCGCTTTTGAGGGATGCATGCTTTGCATTTACTGAAATCGACGACGAGGATGTTAGACTGCACGCTCAAGGTGAAAACTAACACTAACACAGAAGTAACACCACACTAACAGCTAATGTCAATGTTACTACAATGATAGCTAATGTTATTGTTAACCAACACAATGTCGGGTGATCTTAAAAAGGATAAAGCTCTCGACGTTGATCAATCCGTGAGGAATGCGCCATGCATTCGACTTCAATTTTTAACTTCGTTTTGAGGTGACTGAATGCATATCTGGCCTTTATAATGACTCGCGGAGGCCTCCCGCTGAACCGAGTTAGTGCTGCCTATCTCAGACCTGTCTGGTACCAATTTACCGACCCCGCAGGAATGGATGGCTTGGTGAGCCATGAGCGTGAGATCGAACCATTGACCTCGTGTGCGACGCAGGGCACCTCTAATCACTGCGCCACATGCGCTCCTTGGGTGATCTTATCACTGGACATATAGTGATTTGTTGTCTCTGTAGCGTGAAATGATCCTTCGACCTTGCGCGTGCAGTGTAACAGCTTCGTCATCGATTTCTTTATATGTAGGAGGTATATACCCTCACAAGGGATTGACTCAAACGAAACTCACCGTGCTACTGATGAGGCTGATAGGACGAACACGTGTCTAGCACTTTATGAGTGCGATAACAGACCTCATGAAAGGCTTGGCCATAGTGTTGGCACAATTTACAATTCCGTTGTCGATTTCGTCGTTTGAGCTGTTTCTTCGATAGATACAAAAAACCTACTGGAAACATAGGGCTTAACTACTTTGTGCTACGAAGTATACGAACCGCAAGTAAACGTAGCTGACTTGATCATCGCTGCTAAGAAAGCAACTCTTCAGAAACCTGGACATACCAGTGGAATAACGTTGTGACATTCTTCGAAGTGCTGGTCCTAGATTCAACTTGCGGCCCTTGAATTCCAACTTGTCAGGGGACTGAAAATTCTAACATTCAACCTGCAAATTGGAATTCTACCGACTGAAACAAGATACGATAGAAGTCTCTATACCTTGTGAAGATCAAATACACATCAACAATGAAAGCATTGGTTTACTTCTGTCATTATTTATTAGAAAAAAAACCATTAGAAAAGATCCAAAGATACGACGAGCACACCATTCCGCGGACTGTGTCCGCTTCTTCGTCACTGTCCAAAGTGATAAAGCCGTAACCCTTCGATATACCGTCAGCGCTTCTGATCACTTTCACCTCCTTGATAGCGGTGTATTGCTCGAAATGCTCTCTCAGCTCCAGTTCAGTTGTCTGAAGAAAAAAAAATGCCATTGCTGTTGCATCAACAAGTGAACTGATGCAACCGATACAACCGTTACCGAAGTGAGAATAATGAGAAATGGTTAAAGACAAAGCTCTCGGTGCTGATCAATTTCTGAGGGTAGCGCAATACATTCGACTTTATTCTACGTCGCTGGAGGTGACTTAATGCACTATGGCCTTTACAGTGGCCCACGGTGACGTAACTATGCATTGAGTTAGTTATCGCTATCCTAACGGACAAGCCTGGTACCGATTCACCGAACCCCAAGAGATAGAAGGCTTAGTGAGCCTTGAGCGCGGAATCGAACCATCGACCGTCGACTGGTCAGCAGCGCGTGTGCTGCAGAGCACTTCTAACCACTGCGCCACTTGCGCTTAGGAGCATGAATAAAGATTTTAAAATAAAAACGTTTTCCACTGCCGAATATAAGAAAAGTGGGAGATGATTTGAAGTGGAACTTCGACTATCCGTAAATAACAGATTTATTTCGAACATCCAGTTTTTGCATTTTATTGTTTGGACAATAATTCTAGCCTTCGATTGGTCTCGTCGCTTTGATCATATGTTTGACGTCTTTAAGCACATCCTCCTGGAAAGAGTAAGATCTGGGTTCAAATCCTGGCTGACGCAAACTTTTTTGCACACCACTCTACATCATTGGGTTTATTCAGACAACATCATAACACCGCAATCGGCGGTCAAATAAGATGATTTCTGATTGATTATTGAACCCAATATTCGTCAACAAAAGTGGGTTTAATGTCGATATTGACGGCCCCGCCATACCGTAGACAATTGGCTGTTGACAAATAACGCGTTGTAGCGTAGAAAGAGTGGAAAGCAAAACGAGCGTCGGTGGTGCGACGGTTTAGCACATGCCGCGGAAAGAGTAAGATCTGGGTTCAAGTCCCGGCTGACGCAAACGTTTTTGCACGCCACTAAACATCGTTAGATTTCGTCTTTCTCAAAAACGTCGTAGAATAGTGGTGAAGCGCATCTCGTTGCAATCTTGAGGATAGCCAGGCCGGGGCGGTCACTGATTGATTGCTGGAGAGCGTCTGGTGGAACGGGGCCGAGCCTGTGCCGAGCGTCGTTCAGCCCTCAGCCACCGCTCCCCCACCCCCCAAAAAAGTTGGGAAATCCACGCGAACAACCCACTTTCCACATGACTCACGTCGGTTTCTCCAATAAATCTACGAGTTGGAGATAAAAAAAAACGCGACAAATGCAACGTACACTGATCGGGAAGCCGCCAACGAATACTCTATGAGGTATCAGCTCGTAGGCGGGTGTGGGAATGACCGCAGTGGCACCAGTTGTGTAGTAAATTCCGGTCGACATGTCATATACGGGCGATGCAGTGAATGATGGGATCATCTAAATCTTCAGAAATGACAGATGCCTGCCTGGTTGGCTAAACCGACATCCTACATCTTCCCTGTGAATCCATAGATAAGAGCGGTCTAACCTCTGCAAGGACGGACGGACAAACACGCGCGCTTCACGCCAACGAAATGCTTTCCCAGGTTATTTTTATGAGAATAAATGAAAATTACTGAAAATTAGTGAGTTGTTAGCTTATTAGAAATACTTTAAAGTCTAATTTTCAGCGCAAACCGCTCTTATCTATGGAATTTTAAGGCGAGAACTTCAGGAATCTGACGAAAAAAATGAGGAGAAAACTCAAACCTCAACTTTATAAATCCGTCAGAACGTGAGGACGCGAGCACTGTAACGCTGAGCACGTGCCAAGGAGTACGCCAAGCGGATAGCAAAATAGTAAATTTGGTGAATAACTGAAAAAGAGGGATACCTGATTTCGACAGGAAACTCCGCCCATTTATCGATTCGATAGAGAAAACGATCAAATGTGACGTCATCATCTAATCTGCAGTGACAGAATCATCCCAAAATTCCATAGATAAGAGCGGTCTAGGATGGGAACAGCACTTAATAGTAATTATAATAATTTCTAGTAATTTTATCACTTTAGTAAGTTTTCTTGGTTATTTTTAATTGCTTTTCTTGGAAAGTAAAAGAAAAATCGAAAAAAATCGCGCGTATTTGTCCGTCTTTCTGCTCAAAGATCAAACCGCTCTTATCTATGGGATTTCAGGGTAGCGAGAAAACAATGCACAATCGCTTTGGCCATAAATAAAGCACCGTTTTTTCCTTCTTTATACTCTCTTTTGCTAGAGGGATCGCCCAAAGTTTCGTCTCGTTTCAGTGTCACTTCCTAATTTCACGCAGAGACCAAACGAAAGTCTCAAAACGATCGTGATAGTTGGTGAGCAGGCCGCCCTAGGTTAATCATCTCTATACAAGATTTTATATCGTGAAAATAATGTGGTAATTTGCGAGAGACAAGAGAAGAGAGGGAGGAAGCGAGGAAGGGATGAAGGGAGGAAGGAGATGACTGGAAGAGGCGAGGACTCGGGCCAACCGCACAGCTCAACGGAAACGCATGAAATGGCGATCGCCCTCAGAATGACGGCCAACGTCAGTTTTTGACCTGCCGGAGTCGATCGGCGCGCCAATTCCCGTCGAGCCTCGGCTGGCGACGGCGAGCTTCTAAAATAGATCACCGACGTTGGTTGGGTTTGTGAGCCCTGAACGGAGCTAAGGAAGATGAAAATGGCATCGGACGATGAGATCCTCCGACGTCGACAGCATGGAGTAGACGTAGATCACGGCGCAGCCAGCCTCCGGATACGGTGACGACGTTCCCGCCCATACTGCCACCACCTGCTGCTCCTTGGTTTATCGATCGATCCGATCTGGAGGGTCAGCGAGGTGTCAGAATTCTGATAATAAAACGAGAAAGTACAAAACTCTTGGCGAAGATGAATATATGGAGAACACACTATGCACGCGATTCCATTCGTACCATCGTGGAAGCGACTGGGTGCATAATTGGCCTTTAAAACCACTCGCGGTGACCTACCACTTTATCAAGTCAGTGCTGATATCCTCGCAGACAAGTCTGGTACCAAATCAGTGATCCTAAAGGAGTGGAAGGTTTGGTGAACCCTGCGGAGCGTGGGATTGAACCATTAACCATCGAATGGTCAATCACAAAGCCCCCTTAACCACTACTCCATATACCAGCTTTATTTTGACAATAGGTTGTCTATCAAAATTTACTCTCCTTTCTTATGTGATATTTTCACTTTTTAGCCATTATAACGTGTGTGAGCGTGCACAGCGCAGTGGTAGAGGTGCACTGTAACGCACTCGTGATTATGGTTCGATCCAGCGCTGGTGACCCCACCAAATCTCCCGTTGGTCTAGACGGTAAATTAGTACTAGACATGTCTGGGAATGGCAACGACCACCGATGGACGAGAGCCGTTACCGAGTGGATTCCTCGGGATATCAACCGCTCCAGTGGAGGACCACTGACCTGATGGTCAGATTTCTTGACGAGAAGCCTAGAAGGAAGATATAATGCTCAGCGAATCCTAGAGCAGTGAGGGCCCACTGGGCTACTCTTGCACGCGATAGGGAGAAATGGAAGTGTCGGTGGTGCCAGCTCGAGTCACCCGATGATTAACGGTACGTGAAACAGTTGATGTCTGGAAAAATGGCACCGTTGACTTGATACATTGTTGAGCCACCGAAAGTCCTTTTACAAGCCAAATATGCACTCAAAAAGCTCTAACGATGCGCGAAGTACCCGAATGCATGGTGAGTCCATCAGAGGTTGATAAAAACCGAATTCATCGTATTTCAACCGGATTTCGGGATCGGAGTAGCGCAGTGGGTAATGATGCAGTGCCAGAAAGCGACTTGATAAGCGATAGGTGCCATAGTTTGATCCCCTTCCCCAGTACTTTATTGCGATAAGTCAACGAAAACCCTATGGAACACCTTAGTCGAGTTGCTGCGAGATTGCATGAAGAGTCGCTCCGACGACATCCACAATGAGGACGAAATCCTCTAAGAGCAGTCGAATTAACACGGAAATATTTCAGTGATCTTTATGGAGACTAAATACGAGGGAACGAATAGAATGCGAGGAGTGTTTGAATCTGCACAGTAAATTGTGATGAGGAGTTGTAAAAAGTAAGGCATAAATTTATCAGCATTTAGAGGCTCACGTAGCACAATAGTGATACATTGCTTCATATGCACACGTGGTCGATAGTTCGATCCCTTCTGCGTCGAATCAGGCTCTCCATAGCTCCAGGAAGTTCAAATTGCCACTGACTTTGTTTTCATAACACAAGCTGCTCCATATAAAACGTGTAAAACATAAAGGATAAAGTTCTCGGCATTGATCAACTCTGAGGGATGCGAAATGCACTAGATTTCATTGTGCATCGTTTGAGATAATTGAATGCGTGTCTGGCGTTTATAATAACTCGTAGTAGCTTACTGGCTGTATCAAAGTCAATGCTGCTATCGTCTCAGTCAACTCTGCTACCAATTTACTGACCCCAAAAGGATGGAATGCTTGGTAAGCGTTGAGCTTGGGATCGAACCATCGAGCATGATCGATTGACCAGCTATGTGTCTCAGGAACCCCTAACCACTGCGCCACACGAGCTGCTATATCAAAAAATACGATAGTATGAAGCATAGAACTTTTGATGCACCAGTGTGCACTTCAGGTGTTTTTAAAGGTCAACTATATATTAAATCTCTCGTCGGTGAGTGGATACATTTGATTACACATTTCAAGGATTATCCAGCATTAAAACTTCAAGTTTTATGCTACGTCAGTGCTTTATAAATTATATCCAGGGCGCGATTTACAAAAAGGAATTTAACGCTGAGAAACAAATCGCTTTCACCAAAATTATGTGCTCGTGTAGCTGTTTCACGCTACTTTTCCTGTAAAATTTATTTAGTTATTGAAACGTGTTCGATCCTTGAACCTTTTCGCGTTGATCAGTCCCAGGGATGTGCCACGCATTTGACTCCATTCGGAACACCGCAGAAGTCATGGAACGCATATGGGCCCATATATTGACTTGTGGTGACTTGGTGAACTATAAAATCAGTGGTGCTTTCCTTCCAAAAAGGTGTGCCACCAAATTGTCGACCACAGAGTATTTGCGCAAGAGCTTGGAAGCACCATTTAACCCCTAAGGAACGCGCGTACCAGCTGAGGTACACGCTTTTTTAAAAGTGTTTCTTGCTGGATAAGATTTTTTCTTGGAGACTTGGCAATTAATGGAGAGCTTAAATCTCTGAAGTTCAACGATATGTTTGATTTCTTAGAGCCTTTTTATTATGCTGTAGCAGCAGAAATAATATTTTGTTTCACACTCAGTTTGCTTTGTTTGCTTGGCTGAGGCTTGTATATAAGTCTTCGTTAAACTCTTACTAGTAATTCGATAGCCCAAATCTCGAGAATTTCGGCAATGTACTTTGAAGGTTATCACCGAATGCTGCAAAAGCGAAATGAAGACTATGTTTCGCAATCAAAATTTTTATTGTACAGAAGAGTAATAAGTGTACGAAAAACATATGATCATCTACATAAAGTCATGGACTGCCAGAGTAACACAAAACCTGAGGATTTTACTTGCTAACGAAAGGGAGAATCCTAATTGAACATCGAAAATTGCGCACCTCAGCGACGCTGTGCACTCGATCAGCTGCCGCCCATAATACGTCAAATTTACTCTATAATGTCAAGTTATGTGTAAAACTTTGGCGTCAAACGGAAATCGAACCCGCATTTCACCCCTTCCGGTGGCGAGCGCAAACCAAATGCACTATCGACGGCTGTTCTGCCACCACTCTTCCCATTAAATTCATTTCAAAACTAAAATTTGCACTTTTGGTCACAGCTGCGATAGGTAGTATAGCTGTACGTTGGAAAAAACCATTACATCCTTTTGGACAAAATATCACTAATTTATTTGCATCCGTGTTCCAGAAGTGTTAAGATTCTAGCTTTGACGCAAAAAGTGAAGGAGCACATCTCTTTGGATCCAGAAAATCAGAAATTCGTCTTGCTAAAATAAGATAGGTGCATCTTATAGGGAAAACATGTGAAATTCTCTAGTCCTTCATTCAACCTTTAGAAAATTCATTGATGAGATGAGATGTGCTGCTTTGATGATGGAAGCAGCCACTAAGCTTTCGCTAAAATGCATTGTACGCAATGCATGTCTGATACTATTTCCTTGCTCAGAGCTGATGGTATTGATCCAGCGCCATTTGAAACTCATGACTTGTCAGCATTTAGAAATTCATCCCTTCTATCAGTGTTTTGAATGATTTTTTTGAAATTTCGTGACCATTCAGCATGCGTGTACTGAAACAACGTCATTCTCGTTTATTCGTTGATCGTCTCAATTAATTCTATCCGTTATCAGTTTATTGGTGTTCTCGATAGCTAGATTCGATCTGTTTACCGTTGATAGAACTATGAAATCAATTTTGTTATATTTCTGCAAAGTAAGCTTTCTATTCTTTGGCCGATGTTGAGTGTCATTGATGCCACACAGACACTCGCTAGTTTACTACTTGTCCTGAAGCCAGCCAGACATTTCAACTTTTCATGGAAAAGCTTCCATTTGACCAATTTCACTAATAACTATGCGAAATTAGAACCTTTCTACTAACGTGCACTGAGCGTGGTTAAGACTGCAATTTATTCATGGATAGAACTATGATTTATAAAGCACAGAAGCTATACAGAAATTTCAAAAGGAAAAAGGATAGTTTTCATGAAAAATCGATTGTTTCCAACTTGTCAATTTATTCTTTTGTACTTCATTCTTCAGAGAAGATCATACATTCTTCAAGGTCATTGTCAAAGATTTTGACGCAAAAATGAGACCTAGAAGAACGTCTGAAGAACGTCACGTAGGGACCCACGGACTAGAATGGAATGAACAGGGTGAGAGACTGTATGAGTTTATCATGACGACCCAAACCATCCATGGTAACTCACAATAACAAAAGCCTCACTCTCAGCGATGGACGCGGGAGCCTTCCAATGGAGAGTACTATGACGAAATAGACCACATCTTATAAATCCAAGGTCTTGCCTAACCGATGTCGCCATTGTTTCCAAGTTCTACACGGGATCAGGCAGACGCCTCCTTCGCGCAACGTTCCTTTTTTTCGGGGAGAAGGAGAGAAAGCCGCTAAATTTAAACATGGAAGTCCCAGAACTACCATAAACTGGGATGTTTTCAAATCATCAGTCGGCTCTTGGGAAGATACCGTTGTCGACAATATCGACGAAGAATACGATCGGCTCATTGAATATCTTCACGTTAGCGCTATAAAAGCCGAGAGTCCTAAGGTCACGAAGAGACGCTTGTCTCCGCAGATACTCGAGCTGATACGTCGACGCGGAATCGTACGAGCTACAGGCAACCGAAACCTTAAGTCCGAACTTACGAAACGATGCAGAGAAGCGATAAAAGAAGAGCTCAAAGAGAGAAGAGCAGCAGTTATGACAGAAGATGCAGAAGCTGGGAAGAGCATTAGCAAAGCCCAGCGAGGCTTCGCCAACCATAAGACCAAGATGATTGCACTCCGATACCCTGACGGGACACTTACACCTTCGAGAAGGGCTATGGAGAAAATCATCCACCAATACTACTCGGATCTCTTCGCTAGCCATGTCCTCTTACCGTCATATATATTGAAAGAGGATGAATATGTCGTTCCACCGGTCCTCCCTTCCGAAATCCGACACGCTATATCGTCAGTGAAGGAAAGAACAATACCCGGTCCAGACAGGATCTGACCAGAGCACCTGGCGAAGATCCCGCCAGTTCTCATCAACAACCCTGCCTCGGCTCTTCACTCGCTACCTGTCAGAATGCAAGGTCACCATCCAATGGAAAACCAGAAAACCGTATTGTTGTTCAAAAAGGGAGACCATCACGACATAGACAGTTATCGCCCAATCTGCTTGCTGTCCGTTGTCTATAAACTCTTTGCTCGAGTCATCCTAAACAGGACTGACAGAACATTGGACGAAGGACAGCCTTGCGAACAAGCAGGGTTCCGAAAAGGATTTAGTACCATTGACCACATCCACACGATTACAAGATTCACTGAAGTTTCACGAGAGCACAAACAACCACTCTGTCTCACTTCCATCGATCTGAAGAAAGCCTTTGATTCAGTGGAAACAGAAGCGGTCATAAAGGCTCTGGATAACCAGGGCGTCCCTACTCGGTACATGATGATCCTTCGTAAGCTTTATAAAGATCTCACGACCAAAATGTCTCCATTCTACCACAAGATCACCATTGACGTAAGAAGAGGTGTTCGACAAGGCAATACAATTTCGCCAAAACTATTCACTGCCACCCTACAAAACAGCATGCGAACATTAGAATGGGACGATGTGGGGTGAAAATTGACGGTCGACAATTTAAACCATCTTCGCTTTGCTGACGATATCTTTCTCATAACATCAAACATCAGCCAAGCGGAACGAATGTTGACCTATTTCGATAACGCCTGCGCAGAGATAGGTCTTCAACTAAATCTAACGAAAACAGATGTTATGAAGAACGGATGCGTTTTGAATGCCCCATTCACGCTCAACGGAACGACAATCTCCGAATGCTCCTGTTACGTCTATCTAGGTCGTGAAATCAACATGATGAAAGACCTAGCTCCAGAATTGAGCAAGAGGAAACGAGCGGCTTGGGGAACGTTTAAGAGCATCGAAGATGCAGTGAAGAAGACTAAGAACGTCCGACTCCGTGCCCACCTTTTCGACCCGACGATAATCCCTGCCCTTACATATGCAGCAGAAACCTGGTCGCTACGTAAGCAGCATGAAAGATCACTTGGCGTTATTAAACGCGCAGTCGAAAGGTCGATGCTAGGAGCATTCCGTATTCCGAAAATGAGAGAAACGATTCGAAGTTCCGACCTACGTCAACGATCGAAAATCAGAGACGCCGTTTGACACTCCAGAATATCGAAAATAAGCTGGGCCGGACACATACGATTCAACGACAACCGATGGACGAGAGTCGTTACCGACTGGATTCCTCGGGACATTGAGCGCTCTACAGGAATACCACCTACCCGTTAATCCCATTTCTTCACGAAAGCTATAGAAGAAAGATATGATGCTCAGCGAATCCCTAGAGCGACGGCGACCCACTGGGCTACTCTTGTACGCGATAGGGAAAAATGGAAGTGTTGCTGGTACCCGCTCGAGCCACTCGACGATTCACGGAACGACAGGTGATGCAGGTGACAGGTACTTCATTCGAAGTACAGCACCAACTTCTCAGTTGCTCTATGGGCAGGCATTTACCGCCATAAAAATGTACCTTTTCACTACTTTTCTCACCTTTCTCCTCTATGAAATTTCATGGAGTTTAACCACTTTTCTTCTGAATGCCAAGTGACTCGACCAAATCAAAGTATCTATTTGTCTAGAATACAATCAGGAACTTGCTCAGTTGGTACTATCAGCTCGATGAGGGCATTGATGCTCACCACGTTTTTATCATAGGACTTCCATTGCTGGACTGAAAAATCGCTGCAGTGACAAGTTAATTTTTATCATCATCTTAGTTCCTATGTCTCATCTAGTGACGTGAAATAATCATTCAGCCTTAAATTGAAAAGAGGTGTTCAATTTTTGCAAAATACGCACCAGCAAGCGCGCTTTCCGGTATGAAGTAGTGAGATATTTTTCAATTTTTTTTAGTTTTTCAGAACTGAGAATTATTAAAAATCACCAGTTTGATGAAATTAGTGAAAATTGCTAAAATCATTATTAAGTACTTTTTCCCAGCACAGATCGCACTTATCTTCGAAATTTCGCGACACTTAACAAGTTGTAGATAAGATCACTGAGAATACTCAACGTCGTTCATTGATGTGGCGAGAACAATGGAGATAAATAATAATCAAATGATATGCTATTATAATAAATTCGGAACAACGCAGACTTTTGATAAGTGTGGAAGATCTTTCGATAGCAAAAAGGCTTAAAAGCTTTGATAGAGCACCTAACTTTATTATTTAAAGTTCAAATGTTCTCATTTTGAGTTCATCTAAAACTCAATTCTAACAAGAAAAGCAGAAGTTCTGAAAATCTCAGTACAAGCACGTACAATACTTACAGAGCTCTTTGGAAAATGATGATTATTTTTGAAATTTATAAAATCCTTTATATGCGAGAGTGTGCTTGTCTGTAGTTAAAGGGCTAAATGAGCCACGTTTGAGCCATATATGACTCGTATAGTTCAGAATGCATTAAAATAGCATGAAACAAGAGTCATCATCAATTTTTTATTAGATTGCAACGATACATTTGATACTGACTAAATAAACGGCTTGCTTGGAATATTTAAACGGAATTCTAGCGATTACTGCCTACTGCCAAGTTCGCCAAAGGTAACAATTCGATCGTATCAGAGAATGACCGCCGTATATAAGAATCACCCGGTGTCTCTTGTATGTCAGAATTCACAAATGCTCACAAACTGTAAAGCTTTTAGTTAAATGCTAGGATTTCGGGTGAAGGCCTTCTTCTGCCGAACATATACATGAGAGCAAATGCGTTATTGTGTTATTGCTTCGTTGAGCTACTAAATGAAAAACATCATTGCAGTGTGGAAGAAATGCTAAAACAGACGTTTGCGAGATTTTTTCTCGCTCTCAGAAATTATTCTGTCATCGAGATTTGCATGAATGCGAATTGTCAAATGCCCGGTCTACAATCGAATTACAACGTCATCGTCGAATATGTTTATCTCTTCGCGTTCGGAATCCACTATCGATGACCAATTCTCTTCTGTTGACGATACTGTCAGTGCCTGTTCCATGTTCAAGTCGCCTGGAGTCATGGTAGACTTCCGCGACGGGGTGAGGTGAGTAGTCGGAAAATTTCGCAGCACTAAAATATCAAGAAGTACAGAACTACAAGTCCCTTTTCATTTAACCTCTTCTAGCGGTACTATGATGTTTTAAAACATACCCACTGATGTAGAATGATGTGCAAAACTTCCGCGTCAGGCGAATACTCGAACCCGCATCTCACTCTAACTGGGAGCGCGTGCTCTAACCCGTTGCACTACTGACGCCCGTTCTGCTCGCCACTCTTTCTACGCTACAACGCATCTATCTGTCAGCGTCCGGCCGTCAACGGTATGACTAAGGTAGTCACTTGTCGGCGTTAAACCCAGTCATGCTGTCAGATACTGGGCATTAGATTATTATTTATAATTCCTTTTTATTTAACCTTACACATCGCTCTACATCATCGGGTATAATTGAAAGCATCATGCCACCGTTAGAAGCAGCTATAGGCATAATGATGGCCATTTTCAATGCATTCCGGTACTGCCTATAGCACTCTTTATATTTTTGGCAGTGCTTTTTATTTTGATTATTTATTCTCTACAATGGAGGAAGTGGAATGCTTTGCGTCCACTCTAGTAGCAGTAATGAATGGCGCAAAACTCATAGCCGAACTTCTTACCACTTATTTAGGTAAAGCTTCTTCATCACTCTAATATACTGATGCCAAAAGAGAACCCAGGTAATTTAGTTTGGAACCACCACTTAGGGGATCTACAGCAGAATTGACTATGCAGTCAAAACATCCTATGTAGTTACGAACATACCAGAATATAATTAGGATCAAATCGTTTTCGAATCGTCAACTTCGTCTCGGTTTCATATCGAATTCGATCAATATTTGCTTCATCGATTCCTTGTTGTACGAGCTGTTTGGTTTCGTCAACATTACCTAAATCACAAATGGCTTGTCGAACAAAACAGAAACTCTTCCAACGCAGAACATTACCTAACTACAATGACAGCTGAGGTCATGAGATTGGGCTTCCATTCTTTGGTAAGCTTTATGCTGTGTTATATAGTATTGAGTTATTTTGGCACCACGAATGGACCAAGATGTACTATACTACTTGAGTTTACGCAGAATTCACGTTAGATTCTTTTGGGAAAAAATGCTACGAGATATTGTAAGGGATAATCATAAATCTGTCTCAAATGTTAGATAAATTCTTCAGATGATGCATAGATTTGTAAATACAAGTCACTGAGAAAAAAGGGTCAATAATATATATCATACCATAAGATTATAGTTGACAAAGTTCCCTCTAGTAGTAAAATTTAACGCGATTCACTCTGCCACGGCGGAAACTTGCGTGAGTGCAATTGTCACCTACTTGATGCATTGAGTATGAATGAACCACATCAACATCACTAGCCTAAAGTGATCGTGAACTACGTAGAAATGCTCCTCAGTAGCGTCCATCAAATAATCACTACTAACAGCTTGGTAAACTGCCCTTGCTTATTTCTTTCTATACCCGCCGAAAACAAATGCTATCCTCTGTTTGAGTCTAAAAGTGCTCCGGCACGGGCGCGTTATGTGAAAAGTCGAAGAGGATGCTAAAACCCCAGGAGTATAGATCTGGGAAGGTTATGGCTATGACAGCTTCCCTTTACAGCGCCAAAATGTCAATACTACAGCTCTCCATTGAGGAGCTAACACACAGTACGGGATGATAAAGTAGGGCTTTATCAGATTGAGCGAGGAAAGTAGTTCAAAAGAATAAACTTCGTCTTTTTACGTAAATTGCCAGAAGTGGTGTTTTCGTAAACCCAATAATTCAACCTAGACATTCTTTGATAGAATTGCTTCGTCACTCACTACAGAATATCAGTCTGCAAAGAAAGCATATCAAGGTATTCTGTAAGACTTAGAAATTCTACAGACGGGATCATACCTTCTACAAAGCATTACTAGCAACTCCAATTCTAGGTTTGATTTAGAGGAACGTCTTACGGAATGTAACGTAACGAATTTGGTGACAAATTGCCTAGTTACGTCATGGAAACGGAGATCATCGCTGGCAACTAGCTACTTTTGAGACTTTTCCAATGTTGGAAGTGAGAGTATTTTTGTGAAGAACATTGTTATGATGCGTAAACCTAAAGGACTGCACTTGTTGAACTGACGCGAGGTTGGTAACGGTATTTAATGTTTATGCTCAATGATAACGCTTTGGTAACTTCGCGTTCTTCTGAGCCATTTTGTGATGCGTGAGACCATTATAACATTCGCCACGCCACTTCTTATAATAATAATGTGTTCAACTCATTTGAGCCGTAATTGCTCTTGCAGAGGTAAATCTCATACTTACTTTTCAACTCGTGTTTGAAACATAAGTGGGATAACCTAAATCTTACCGCTAATTTCGTCGTATAACCTTAGTTTTTTTTTGGGAAATATTACACGATGACCCTATCATTTTCATGACCTAAATCTCTGCAATCAAAAAAAGACAGTAACTTACTCCCTTCTTCTTGATTTTGCAACCATTCGGAAATTCTCTCCAATCGTCGTAAAGAACGCGAATGAAAGTGACGATTCACAAAACAAGATATCTATAATTATTTTTGATATGTTCATAATATTGTAGTGTAGTACCAGATTAGCCATTAAGTAATTACTATCACATCAGCTATCTAGTTCAAATAATGCCATTAATGGAAAAAAGACCAAATCGAATCAAGTTCTGCTCAATAACATCCTAAGATGTTTGAATTGCCATATGTCATGATTAATGCAAAAATAATGGTTATATTTGCATTACTTCGATAATTATAAGAAATTTATTGCAGTATCACAAGTAAAGCCATTAATAATTAGGAGCTTTTCCGGGATCGCTGAATCTACGGCACCACGATTAGAGATCCACAGTAACATATGACGCAAATATTATAATATGTCATGTTTGATTTATTAAAACAATAACCTTAATCACTATCTGTTGACAACTTAGGACGATTAGAGTCTAACTATGCCCAATGATAAGGAATGACGTGCAAGAACGTTTGCGTTAACTGGGATTCGAACCCAAATCTCACTCTTTCCGGGAGCGCGTGCTGAACCGTTGCAATACCGACGCGGGTTCAATGTCAATAGTAACTGCCCACGCCAGACCGCAGACGGTTGGCTGTTGACAGATAACGCCTTGCAGCGTAGAAAGAGTGATGTCAGAACGGGCGTCGGTAGAGCCACGGTTCAGCACACGCTCCCGGAAAGAGTGAGATCTGGGTTCGAATCCCAGCTGATACAAATATTTTGCACATCACTCTCTATCATTGGGCATATTATGACATCTTGCCACAGCTAAAGGGATCAAACAAAATGAATTCTGATTAGTATAACTATAGTTGACATGGGACGTGACCCATATAACGACGAGAATGCTGTGATACGAACAATACTTGGAATCTTATATGGCTTCTGAACCCGCTATCACCTTTTTAGAAGGCTTACTGAGGTTTCCCACTGAACTATAAACGCCCTCGACCTGAAATTCTCTCATACGTGTTCTAACTTATGCTTGTATCTCGGCATTCTTGTGGTTAGCCTGCCGTTGCAAGTGAAAGAGACTTGATGCAAAGTTGATAATCGAGATTTTTTTTACGTCTTGAGTTCAAATTGAGTTCATGGGGATGTATGTTTCCTAGATTAATCCCGCTGAGGGTGAGTTTACAACACCGCAATAGGATTTCGTAATACACCGAATACCTAGCCATGGGTAAGAGAAGAGCAAGGGCGAGGGCCTTGATAGTGACGTAGAAAACTTAGTGAAGCCACGGAAATGGTAATCGCGGGTCCGAAGCAAGTTTCATGTTTTGCTTGTATCTCAGCACTCTCGTGATTATATTTCACATTGAACCCTGCTGTTGAAAACGAATCATGCAGAAATAAAGTGCAGAAATAAATAAAAGTCCAAACCATGTGATCGTATCAACAGTACCTTGTAACTTTTCACGAGTGTGGCGAGTAAATTTTGTGCCAGTATTTCACGATTGGTATCGTCAAGTTCCATGAGATTTTCATAAGCTATCACTTGCATGTCAAGAATTTCCAGCAACTCAGTGTTAGGTCGTCCACGTTGAACTCGTTCTGAGCAAATAATGCCGTAGATTACTATTTATTGTCTTTTATTCTGATCTTCTTTTAGTCATTATTATTTATTCATTTCTATTTTACGACCCTTCTCTCACATCTGCTGTGTGGGTCCCAGTATTTCGTACGTTCGGTTCGTTTTCTCGCACAAACCATCCACGATGGCCTCCGAACTTTTCCTGTGTATGGGATCGACTTCGGCTGCCATTTGAGCATTCACCTTCGTCATAAATGTCGTTGAATGATTAGAATGCAAAAAGTGAACCTTCCCAAAAAGCGGGTGGCATCTTCAAATTCTAGAAAGGCGATAAGATTGGTGTGCTCAGGAAATCAGCCCAGTCGTGCCCATGACGATCGAAAAAACTACCACTGCGCAGCCCAGTCTCATTATTACTATTACCTTTTTCTAAAACCCTGACAAAAATTTTAATTTCATAAAAGTATGCAGGATAAAGCTCTCGGCGTTGATCAATTCCCTGAAGGATGTGCCATGCATTCGTCTCCATTGAATGGTTTTTTAAAAAAATTTACAGTGACTCCCGGTGTCCTCCCGCTGTACCGAGTCAATGCTGCTTATCCTTCCAAACAAGACTGAGACCAGTCTGGTACCAATTTACAGACCCCGGAGGAATGGATGGCTTGGCGGACCATGAACGCGAGATCGAACCATTGACATCGTGTGCGACGCAGATCACCTCTAACCACGGCGACACATAAGCTCTTTGCATCTTCTTAAGTACGACATATTTCTTTGCTGTAAATAATTAGCAAGTTGACAAGTCGGCAAAAGATTGGAGCACAACTACAATCATTGACCTATACGACATCTTATTATTGACGCAGAAAATGAGTAGGAAAAAAGACGAAGGCGCTTTTATCCACGTACCCAGAAATGTAATCCAATACGTGGCAAGTTTCAATGCATCTTCAGTTCTATCAGCTTCGTTCACCATCACAACGTATGAATGATGAGCAAGTAAGATCATTTGTCTGAAAATCAGTCAATAAAATTCATAAAATAGTGAGCGCTAATGTTCGTGGTGCCACTGGTACCATTTTTGAGGCCCAATTTCATAGTTCAGCAAGACTCTTCGCTTTTTTCCATTGTCTGTAGAAAAAATTTTCACAAACAATTCTCATGGCGAGTACTAGGCAGGTGCAACTATATGGTTTGTATTCTTAATTAACATCGTTCTCTCCAATGTAAGACCCACTTAGCTGTTGGAGTTTTTTCCTGTATTACCTTCTTAACCGACTGTTATTCTAAAAACCTCGATAAAACACTCGTGTATAGTAATTGAGAATGCCTTTAACCGCCTTTTCGAGATTTACACGTCTTGTTAGTAGCTACCCTTTCTTATACTAATCTTCTTGCAAATTCGTATGTGTAGAATTTATGACTTTTAGCTTTTTTCCATACGTGAGACTTTTTTAGAACTAAAAAAGTTTCTTCCTAAGTGCCTACTAATCTGCTTTGAATTGATAAATAATTAATAAGCAGCTGAATTAGAGCCCACATTTCAATATGCCTCAACTTATCGGCTGCTTCAACAATCTGCACACATCTGGAAAAGATCTCCCGATTAAAAGCATTGGTGGCGCTTTGATACGAGATATCTGATGAGCATGATATTGGATACGGTTCAGCTGAAACAAAATCATTCGATAACATTGCCCAATTCATAACGGAACGTCGTAACGATCGATAAGGGCAATAAATCGATAGTAGTATACGTACATATTTCACTATCAGTAGAACTCAATGTACTTGGCGGTGGTGTGAGCTCATGTGGACGAGGCGATGCGGACGATGTGTTCGGCGAACACTCGGATGAAATCGGTGAAAACGGACGACAACATTGTTCCCGAATCATATTCAGTTTCTAGAAATATTTTTTGAAAGATTTCAGAAAGGCGTTTAGTCTCACTAAAAATGTCAAGTGTGGAAGACATATCGCCATAACGAAAAACACTTGAAAGGGAAGAATTATTTGGAAACAAAACTTGTATGTACAAATTGTTATCTTAACCTTTTTGTGTGTAACGCACTTTTATTAGCTTGTTTTCTAGAGTAGAAATTCTAATGCTCTAGTTTTATGCCGATAAAAATGGAAATCTTTCACGGAGCAAGGATACAGCACCATTTATATACTTGCGGAATCCGCATTCATTAATTGATTATAAAAGTATCGTTTGTGATCAGATGATCAAATTTTACTGCTTTGGCGATTAACAGAATATGAAAAATTGTGATGGTGGATACCAGGTATACGGCAAATTTCGGTAGCATTCTTTTATAGCGATAAACAGAACATTTCTTGCTGGTTGAGTTTTACAAATTGGGAGTGTTTTACGAAAAAAAAAACTTTGGAAATTCATCATTTTTCGCGGTTTTGATGAGCGATCTGTAATTGAACATAGAACATAGCATCACGGTCTTTTTGTGCTTCACTTTATGTGAAGATGACTCATTGGAACATTGTCAACTGTGTCGGCTTTTCGACGACCAATTTTTGCCCAGACTATTTTAGGAACTGAAGACTCCCCATTACTACCTTTTTTTCCAAATTTTCCTGGGCAAATAAACATCTGTTATTTAACAGCTTTTGGCGGTGATATGTCGTAACAGATATACCCAGTGGTGTAGATTGATGTACAAAACTTTTGCGTCAGGCACGAACCCGTATCTCACTGTATCCAGGAGCGCGTGCTCTCACCCGTTGCACTACTAACGCTCATCTTGCCACCACTCTTTTGACCTAAGCTTTTTGATGAAAGAAAAAACATTGGTGTTGTGATAGATTTCTTTTTGAAGTTTAACGCGATCGCTGCAATCGCCTTACTCGAACCTTTTATTTTGAGAAAAAGTTCATGTATTCTATAGGCCACGTTTCTCTTGTAGTGAGGTTTCTCAATGATCCTATATATGTCTGTCTAGTGTTGAAAGTTTTTTTCTATCAACCTATGCACTGAAATCGTTGTAGTTGCTTAACAAAGGGTAAATGAAACTATGAAGCTGTTTACCCTGATAATGTCGTCGGCGATGTCGTTCCAGTCATTGTTCATAACTAAATTCGCCTCATCTACTGCCAACAAACGATGAAGTGCACTTTCGATTTCTAACACGCGATTCATACCTGAATATGAACAAAAATCACATTCTCAGTTTGATTAACAAAAAGGATCGAAGGATGTAGAGCATCGAACTATGCAACATTTGAATTTTCAGCTACTGACACCACTGATGAGCAGCGATGAATGCAATGAAAGTGATAAGAAATGATAAACAGCGATATGTAAAGGTGAATATAAGGTTTAATGTGAGATGAGTCCACAAAATAGAGAACTACGACGTAAGACAGGATCAAAAAAGTTATCAGACAGTCATACTTTCTCTGCGCACTGCCACGATTTCTTTTATCAACCAGATGATGGAAAGAATATGTATCGTAGTAAGATTACATAACTGGATTAGTGAAAGATTTTGATGTTGCTTTGATTTCTATCCGTATATGAGCGTGAGACACACGGATATACTGGGCACCTGTTTGTTTGCTTTCACACCCACTAAATATACCTGACCGGAAACCCGACAATGCCTAAGTAACGGCGCTAATAAGCGCCGATCATGTTTGAATAGGCAGTCTCATGTATTCCAAATTTGACTGCATAGAGCGATGAACTGCTAGTGCAATCGTAATGGAATATAGAGATATTGCATGAAAACCTTCTTATTTGCGGATTCCATTGTACGGATCGTCTTTCACACCACTAATTATGCCTGACCGGAAAAGACTGAATTTTAAGCAAATTAGATTTTTTTTACTCAGAAAATTTGTTTGTACGTCATCACTGCTAATGATAACTTACGCAAGAAACAGTACAATATCTACTTGAGTGATAGGAAGCAACTGCTAATTGAGGAAGATTTTTCTTCCTCGCAGTCTCGAAGCTCGCGCTACGACTTTCCAGATTGTCTTCAAATGCCGGTGAGTGACGATTTGCTTGTTGAAAGAGTGCAGCGCTCCTGTCACTAATTTGATTTTAGGCGGGCCTTCCGGCGAAGAAGACGAACTCTTTTTCATTTTGTTAAAGCCTACTGGTAGGATGAATATCACGCTGTATATAGCTGTGCACCACAACGATAATCTTGAGTAATGGAAAATTTCGAAAATCTCGAAAGCTTAAGGTTTCCAAGTGCAAGAAACAACATGTGAAAGAACAATTGTAATGTACAGATTTTTTTGTAGTGATACTCTCTTTGAAAAAACTTGTGAAAATAAGGTGTTGTGTTAGAATAATTTAGAAGAAGTGGACGAGTTTGCAAGTGATAGGGTGCTATCAGGCCTTGCACTTTTTACGTGGAAATAGTGATAAGGTAATTGTGTACCGCTCATAATGCGACATTTTTCTAGTTCCTAGCGATTGCAGATCATTTAAATCATTTACAATGGAAAGGATTGGTTTTAATACATGTGAACTCGAAAAGTCTTGTGTCTATCAACTTCAACCATTTCACAGTGACAGTTGTTTTCTTTGCTAAGCCGATGCGATCGCATATCTCCGTGCTTTTCCAACTTCTACATATACTTGTTCTTTTGTATGTTTTCCTATATTAGTGACACCTTGCTCACTAGTCAGTTTTATTCTTTGTGCTTCAAAACAAGCGCACTTCTAATCATGGCACCTTTGTGCCACTTTTATCGTTTTTATATTCACCGATTTCCTCCACCTTCCAAAACGATTTTTTGCAAATAGAGCGCTTTAAGAACGCCTATTTGTAAAACGAGGTCCAATATGGAATCTGTCTTTGACAGGCTATTGAATGATCGCAGAAATCTGACAAAAAAGAGTGCGATAAATTAGGCTAAGAAGATGGGCATGAATTAAAAATAAGATTTACTGTTCAAAACGTACAGCAGCACATATCGATATCAAGACGTGTGGCTATTAAAGAGTTAGGTATACAAGTCTCACTCCTTACTAAACATTATTATTCGAGAAAGAACCATAATATAGACCAATAATGCTAATTAATAAATTAATAAAGGATACTTGGTAGTAGCCACAATGTTTTGAGTTTTATTTACCACCTATTTTCTTCATAACAGGGTATCATGTGAGATGCAATAAAAGAATAGTAAGATACAGGAAAAATTCGGAGCCTCGGTCGGGCTTCGACATCGCGACTGTCCTTTACGGGGCCCACGTGTTGTCCACTACACCAATGAGGCTTTCCCTTTCTTTCAGGTATCGATGTTATACAACTGTCTGCCAGGGAATGATCTAGATAGTACAAACCGATGTTGAATCCGCCCTCTGTCATGAAAGAGAATAAACGGGAAACAAGTTATGGCAATGTGATTTCACGACAGTAGCTCAACTGGGTTAGTTGTCAATTCGTGCTTTCATGATCATTTCCGTTGCAAATGATTGCTGATAGCAATAATGAGGTCAAAACATGTCAGAGAAAAGCAAAGAAGTGGTCTCGTTGGTGTAGAGGATAGCACGTGAGTCCCCGGAAAAGAGTAATAGGATCGACACATACCCAAAAGTTTCGACATTATACCTCAGATTTTTTGTACTACAAAAGCCGTTACAATCTAAATTTTTTTGTGAGTATTACGTTGCTCTCCAAGAAACAAATTTCATACTTTTCTTTCCCGCGTTAGGAAGCATAAGATACAATTGTCCTCTATTCTTAATAGATTTGATTTTCAAACAAATGTGTTCTTCTCACGAACAGCTAATGACAGCACGAGTGGCCCTCCATCGAAGCGGGTCATTGAAGCGCGAATTTTATGTGCGCAAAAGTCAGTAATTATTTTTTGATCTCCCATTAGTTAATGTGTGAGGAACCGATCTCTTAAAATCATCGTTCTATTGTTCTTATTTTTACTTTGTCCGCAAAAATATTTTCAGGTTGTATTAGGCAGATTTCAAAGGACAAAATTTCAGCCCACTTTGTTTGTGAGTACACAGGAACCTGTAAATGTGGGACCAAACTCCCGCGACGATATCTACCGAAATCAGCACACATGGCCCTGAAAGAGCTAATAGTAGAACGAACGCAAATTCACAAATGTTTCCCCGCTTAGTGCGATAGCTAGAGCCTCTTCCATAGAGCTAGCAAACTTTCACATCTTCAAAAGGTATCTATCGTAGAACCAGCTTTGTCACGAGTGTTATAGTAAGAGTACGGTACCTGTGTTTAGGCCAACGGTTCTAATTTGATAATTCCTAACAATTCTTTGCTCCCACGCCTCATGAGCATCAGTGTGCAATGAGATTTCGTAGAAATTCTAGAAAATCATCGAGAAAATGGATCCAGAGGCTAGAAAAAGTTCTAGTGCCAACAAGAAAATGCTCAGAGAAAACGTTGAAAATCCGATGACCGAGAAAGAAGACGATTAATTTGAAAAATGTGAGAGTTCATCAACGACGAAGCAAAATGAGATTGACAGTTCTCAAAAAAAAAAATAGCGAAAAGAGCGTTGTATTGAGATTTGGGTTAGAAGATATGGGCAATAATCGTGATGAACGATCAAAAAATTTTTTACGGATCTGCTAAAGGGACAAGATTGCATAGAACTTTTAGCGCTAGTCGTTTAGCGCCAATACACTCGAAGTCCAGTGCTCGAGTAGTTGAGGTCCCCAGCTACACTCTTGCGGAACTGAATGAAGGGTGATGGAGGAGAAGATTCACTTACAAGTGCTCTATTTATAGTCTATTTTCCAGTTTTCAAACTTTCTGTTAATTTTGTGTCTTTAGCAAAATCATGAAATAGTCCTGACAAAGAAAATCAATTGACGAAAAAGCTTATGAAATCTTTTTCTCCATTTCCCTTGGAGTGCAGCCATGACCAGAACTATTACTTATAGCATTTCTGAAAAATCTCAGCAAGTAACTAGTTGAGTGGTGGAATTTTGAAATAGTCGTAGCAAAGAAAATTAACGACAGGAAAATTGGGGATTTTCGCACTCTTGGTGAAGGTATTTTTGCATGATAAAAAAAGGATAAAAGATAAAGCTTTTGGCGTTGGTCAATCCTTGAGGAATGAACCATGCATACGTCTTCAATTTTTAGTTTCGTTTGAAGGTGATTGAATGTATATCTGGCCCTTTACAATGACTCGCGATGACCTCCCGGCGTACCGAGTTAATGCCGCTTATCCTCCCAGACAAGTCTGAGACCTGTCTGGCACCAATTTAATAACCCCGGATGGATGGATGGCTTTATGAGCCATGAGCGCGAGATCGAACCACATACCTCGTATGTGACACAGAACACCTCTAACCACTGCGCCACATGCGTCCCTTTTTTGAGTGATATCAGCAAGCAAGTCACAATAACCCAAACACCAATTTATTAGTACGTTGCAAACAACACAAACATGAACATGCTGACTTTTGTGATTGCGGTTTTCCCACAAAAGCGATGAATGCTCAGGTTTCTATCTACTCATATGTTCTTTCAAGTTTTCCTCTTTACCACTCTCTCCATCTTCTTTTTTCATTCCCACTCTTTCAATTCCTCTCATTCCCCTGCCCTATAACTTTCTCCGCTCTTCTAGTACTCGAAATTTCTTCTACTGCCTATTTCGTAGTGTTATGATGTTTCATATATACCTAAGAGAATGAGTGTGAGCAAAAACAGGGCCTCAGACGAGAGTCGAACCTGCGTATCATTCACACAGAGGAAGCGTGCTACCACTACACCACCGTGGCACATCCGCCCCACCACTCATTCTTCGACATCTTAAGAATGTGTGGTGGTTGGAATCTACTCGGTGGTGCAGTGGTAGCACGCGTCCCCATTACACGTGAAACGCAGGTTCGACTCCCGTCTAATGTCGTATTTTTGCTCACCACTCAATTCTCTTAGGTAAATATAGAATCATAACACTGCGAAATAAGCACTAAAAACACTGGAAATTTGAGTATACTTATCACAATGGCTGTCAGCTCAACTGGGTCTATAGAGCGAAATCGCATACCAGATCAAACGTGCTAAACTTGGTGGCTGACAGCTAACAAATGGATGTTGAGGAATGAGTGGTGGTGCGAATCTATCTGGGTGGTGTAGTGGTAGCACGCGTCCCCAGTGTGGATTAAATGTGGGTTCGACTCCCGTCTGAGGTGGTATTTTTGCTCACCACTCAAATCTCTCAGCTATTTAAATACTTTTTTTAATGTGTAGGAAACAAAATAACGGCCTATAGAGGATCTTCAATTATCTGAGATGAACTCAGTAAGACTGAATTCCAAATCTGTAAAAGAATATCAAAAAATTTTATTGGATATTTACATTTTATGGTACTTTTCCGTTATAGGGCAAAAAATGATTATTCGACCCAATCCCTGGGCAAGAACTTTCCATAGGAGTATTGGTAATCATTTGAAAGCTTAAATCTCTGGCTAGCGTGATAATGACCGGTTCACGAAAAAACTTTTTTAAAACGCTTCAAGGAAAAGAAAGTATTTTATTCCACATACACGTTTTTCTCTCAAGACAAAGCTCTTACATAGACCATTAGTAATCATTCGATAGCGTAAGATTGAAAGATTCCAAAGCTGTGTTTGTCCTCTGGAAAGATCGTTTCACTGTTGACGGTAGGGATAATAATTGATTCATATACAAAAGATTGTGTATTTTTCTGTTCTAGGAGGTGGAAGAGGGTGAGGCCAGGAGAGGTACAGCGATTTTAACAGGCCTTTGACCGGCGGCGCCGATGCGATACAAGTAAAAACGGGCGATTTTTGTTATTCAATTAGGAATCTTTTCCCGCTTTACAAGAAACTCCAGATAAACCGTAATACTCTGATACTAAAACTATTTCTTATACGTTCATATGCCTCTTGTGCTTCCAGCAAAGTAACAATTGAATTGCGTTGCCGATTTAAGACAGTTTTATTTTGAACTTTACAGCGTTATAAAAGAATCTTTTCGAAAGACGCCCACGCCTCGCGCTAAGTAGAGATTAAAGCTTCAAATAATTACTAACTCTCTTACGAAAAGTCATTTTCTTCGGAAAACCGAAGAGAACTCAAAACTTTTGAGGTAGCCTAAAAAATAATCAAACGTTTAGGGTGCTATCAATATCTTAGCGTATAAAGTTTCGCAATCAGCTCCTGCCCAACAGAGAGAGCGTCTTCACTTCTATCTTCACGATTTGAACTGATGACGAAAAAGTGCCGCTACTTATACCATTCCACGTAGCCTGTAATCAAACTGAGAATTGTTACCAGAGACGGTTACTGCAGATCTTTTGCTTCATGTGATGGGAGAGTTCGGCGTTGATACTCTGAAGCACTCTATGTATTCAACTCCATTCAGACTGTCGTAAAAAGATGACTGTGTTTAATCGGCGTATATGGTGACCTACGGTGCCACTCTCTCCAGTAAGTTAATTTTTTCCTCATTTCCGAGTAAGCCGACTGACAATTTGGCGACCCCGATGACAAGGAGATCCTGATTTACGCGAGAAAAGGAACCCATCTGCACGGTCATTTTTCAATGTGAGCTCCTCTTAACTATGTGGCACACGAATCCTCATTGATTGAATTAATCACAGGAAAGTACATAAAACTTCCCAGACGCGCGTTAATTTTAGTAGAAAATGCATCAGATCTGCTCGAGATCTCTTCATCGTCCATTCACTGATGCCAAAGGGAATCAAGTGACTATTGCGGCCGCCAGTAAGATCCTTTGGAAAATGTGATGTGGAACCAACAATTGCTTGTTTCATATCACATAATTAGAAAAAAACTTTAAAAAATCACGATTCAGTTATTTTTTCACTTGCATTCAAAAAATGGTACCGTCTCGTGAGCGACTGATAATTTTGTCACAGTGATCAGAAGAATTTTTGCGGTTTCATGAAAAAATGATGATTAATCAATCCTACTATCATTTCTAAATTATGTTGTAGAAAGCTAAAGGCTATTTGGGAATTCTCTTTCCAATGACCGCTTAATACTTCAGCAAGGCATAGTTAAAATTCAGATGAAACTAGTTCATGAGGAGGTGTTTTTCACTTATGAACAAGCTATAAGTTGGAGAAAGAGTACTGAGAAAATGCTTGTAACTTTTCTGGGTGTCGTCCATTTTTTGTGTTTTTGGGCTGATTTAAAAGTCAGCCTTCTCCTGCGCTGATTGATATATAATTTAACTACTTATTCAAGATGGTTGTAACAAGAGAGCAAATTAGGTCGTTAATGATGCGCGAATGACTGTTGGCTTCAGATGCAACGATGGCAAGTGATGCATCAATCTGGCTTGGTGCGTACACACAATTGGCAAACGTACGGTGTTTAGTAGTGAGGTAAAAGTAGTAAAGTAAGCTTTGTTTGGATGTAATAAGTGCGTAAATAAAAGTTTTACACATTTTTCAGAACTTTTTTCCTACTCTATCAAGAAATGAGTGCTTTTCTAGTTGTTCAAAAATATATTGCGTGAATATCCTACTGAACCAGTTTCCGCTTGATCTACGGGTTAGCAATTAATGTGATTTTTGGATTGATCGGCTTACCTTAGGTCGACAATGATGTTTGTTCGGTAGACGTTACAGTGTCTTCGTCCTACTCAGAGCCGATTATTCAAGTCGATTTCTACCGTCGTTCAACCTCGTGACACTAGTAGTCGCTTGGGCCGGATCTCATTCAGTAACTCTTAAGTGATTAGGAAGATCATCACACGAGGGCGAACGATTGTGGACAGTCATCTGCATCATTCACTTAAATTTTAGGGATTTTGTCTACTATGTTGTAGATAAGGAAGATCTGATGCCCAACGAGTCCTTACAGCGAGGACCCACTGGGCTACTTTCGCAATGGATAGGAAAAAATGGAAGTGTTGCATTGCCCGCTCGAGTCACTCGACGATCAACAGGGCGACACGTGATACAGGTCATACTACTATTGTACTGTCAGCAAAAAATAGGGCGCTGAAGAAATTTTCTTCCTAATTTCATGTCATCTAAGCGCTTCATCATTTCCACTTTGATTTCTTGATAATAAAACCATTTCTAGGACCACATAAGTTGATCGTAAGATCAAATATGCATCCATTCTTAAGAAAACTCATAACTCGTAAATCTCATGAGGTCTCGTTCTTAATGAGTCATAGAATAAGTTAAAAAGCGCTTAAGAATGGGTGGCCAAATTATCGATAATTAGAAAGCCTGTAAAAGGCACCATCGTACGACTGGTTCTGATGCTCATCACAGCCTAATTGTAACTGAACTCAAAAATGATTATTTGGCATACTGAAATTTGAGTTGTGGTCTTGAGAAAACACTCGAAACGAAAAATATGATAAATTGAATATACTAGCCAAGAACAATCGAGTGTACAACACTCTCTTTTTGGTGATAATTTCACTGGATTTACAGTGTAAAATGTTCGTCGTCGCCTACTCTTAGCATAGGAGACTGCAGCACCCATACAGGATTGGCAAAAGACGAGAAAGGGTAACTACCCGACTGACGAGACCGCAAAGCCGAAATACGTGTATCGGGCTCTATAAGTCAGCCCATTTTAACAGGCCACATGGCATGCGTGGCTCAAAAACTTGCTTTTAGAGGTTAGAAAGGTCTGATACTTTCGTACTTGTAGATTGCCCTCAGTATTTCCTAAAATAAGAATAGGAAACCTCTCGCGTCTTGAGAGATCGTGCTCATAAATGAAATAACTCTAACTTTAGATATGATACTCTGGCACGCCTTCACAGAACGTTGAGGTGATTAGACAGTCCTACGACCAGCCAGCTGCAGCGTGGCGTCCCTTCAATGAAACGTGTCTACTTCTATGAGCATCAGAATTAGTATTTATCTAACAAGTAGTAATCAATAGAGGCGCGATGAAGTAGTTCCTCGAGATCATCGCTGCATCGTTCGGTTCGGGTTTTTCTGTTCAAAAAAAGGAACTTTGGGCTAGAAATGCTGGACTCAGAGAGCGAAATTCTAGGCCAAACACGTGGGGCATACATCAAAATATATTTACAGATGGGTGAAATGTCCGAGGCTTATATGCTCCGAAATTAGTATACGTGCTCGTGAAAGATTCATGCATTGATGAAAAGGGTGGGTTAAGAATGAGCAGATAAATCAGTGGCCGTAGGAAAATGGAACTAGGAAGTATAATGAATACAAAACCACCAACAAGGATTGACAAGTACTTAACATTTTTCGAGTAAATATTGCACACCAATTAAAAAAGTAATGATGCACAAAACATCAACGCAAAAGATTTTAGAAGCGTTTTGGAATGAAACTACCAGTTCAACTATGGACCGCACGGAGGAATGCCTCGTAATCACTCGCGATATGAACCACTATTATGATGGATGTTTTGGTGAGTGAGGTACATTACGAGTACATGTGTCTCTGCCCGGTGGTCTCCACTTGAAAAATCTAGTGGAACATTTATAAAAAGCGGTGAACATGTTGAAAGCTGAGTTTGTGCCTGATGCGATTGAAATTTGGGTCTGGTGATTCTTTCTAAAAGAGTGGCGGAGGTTAGAATAATTTGGCATCGACCCCTTCGTATGTGGGAGGTACGCCACGCAAAGGATCGGCTGAATCGAAAGAAACCGTGCTACTGATAAGCCTGTTATGGCGAAACAGGTGTCCGGCACTATATAAATGCATACGAGACCTTACAAGAGGCTCGAAATATGTTATCAGATTTTTGCGACTGACGAGGCTGTCAAGGCCGAAGCACGTGTATCGGGCTCTATAAACCACATGCACGGCTCAAAAAATGATTACCAGGTATAATGTGATAAGATTATCAGTAATGAAGATTTTGAGTGGGTGAATTGTGGCCAACCTGATTTTTCCCGGCTTTGAAGAAAGCGGAATTGCTGAAACGCTAGCCGTTTGAATAAATATTGCATAAAATCTCGTGTCTGGCTTAAGCAAAAGTTAAGGAATTATAGAAAAATAAGCCTTGATAACTGTAAATATCCTGTAATGTTGAGTGATGTGTGAAACTGGAGCCTTAGGTGGAAGTTAAACCAGCGTTTCTCCTTATGTGCTACTAATCACTACTCTGCAAAGCCACTTATTTTGCCATCAAGGTTTATCAAAACGTATGATCACAAGAAGAACCATCGCGGTCCTCCATCGGCAATAAGAAGTCATGCAAACGATTCTTAGATGAACAAGTTTGCAAATCTCGCCTATAGTTTACGGCTTCACCGCACTGACTGGCATTTTGAAATTTGAGCGTCGTCCTAAGAAAGCACTCGAAACGTAAGGTATGATATATTAAAGATACCAGTCAAGAGCTGGCCAAGTTATCGCCTACAAGACAGTAAAACAACGTCTCTTCTACAACTCTTAGAAAGTTTTAACTCGCGAGGTCTTCAGCTTCTATCTCACCACATTTGCGGTTATATTCCACAACGTATCATGCCCTCTAAAAAAAACCAGACAGTTAACAACTTTAAGAATTGGAATTTTTACTACGGTTCAGAGTAAGTGGGGTTTGTGTAGATTTATGCATCCTAAAACAATCTTGTTGACGAGTGATTGCTGACAGCCACCGACGAGGTCAAATACGGCCAAAAGAAAAGAAAAGAATGGTTTGAATTTGGAAATATCAAAACATTGTACTGGAAAATCGCACAGAATTCTTCATACTTGGCAAAATTACTCATTTGCTACCAAAATGCTTGCACATTCAATTTAGTGATTTTTTATCTCTACAAAAATGTAGTACTTCTTCACGGAAATAATGTAAATTGTTTTATTAACAAGAAAACACCTATTCTACGTCTTTTGCTTCAAGGTGATCGAGTTCGTATGAGAATTTGTTAAAACTTTGAGAATCTCTGTTTTGTTCTTTTACTGACCAGATAAACGTTGATGGAACTTAGCATTATTTAGTATCACAAAATAGACAGGTCTCGTACTTTTACTGTGGGCAGCAGCCAACTAATGTGGATTGAAGAAAAGTTTTTTTACCTTAGTGCAGCTTAAGACACTTTTATTCATATTTTATATCACATAGCACTTAGAGCACAACTGCTGCGAGTTCGCTCGTTGTTGACGTATTGTCATCATTTTTATGAATGCCGTTGAATGTCACCGAGTCGACCATATTGATAACGGTTCACTGATCCCTGACAGCCGAGCACACCACTGCTCCACTCGCCTCAAGTAGGCATTTCAAAAGAAAATCCTTTCAGAAAAATCGTCTGCATTAGTTAGCCATCCGACTGCAGACGAAACAACAAGTTGGATCACAATTACTATCAACTAGGGCTGCTTGAACTAAGTGATTTAGAGATACACGAAAGCTGAGAGAGTTCATGATTAACTTGATTTCATGAGGGAATTCTTCTCACTTCCCGTCCAGTTTATCCATTACTGTTCTTCCCTCTAGAAGCTTTTTTCTTCAGCAGGATTACAATTAAGCTCAGCCAGCTACAGTGCAGGTACTTAAGCGGTTAGAGATATACACAAAACCAGCTCTCGGGCTCACCAAAACTTTCATACTACCAGAGTCAACAAATACTTATCCGATTTGTTGAGAACACAGGATGCACTTCCATGGTATATCGGTCGGCGAACGCGTTTCAGTGTATATGAGATGAATTTGCATTCAATCACCTCTGAGGTGTCATTGACAGAGCTGTATAGCATATCACTTTCCTTACGGATTAGTCATAACCGACGCTTTATGCTCTTAGATACTTACTTAGATACTTAGATGATCCGTCTTCATTAGTTGTGCGGGCCGCAGCGCACATTCCAAATGTTATATTGCTGGTCGTGCATATGATATTATTTCCTGAAGTCACCTTGCAAGGACCTTTTCCCAAGAAATGGATTTCGGCTAAGGACCCATGGCCGGGTTGCCGCTCACGGATGATGTAAAGGCCGAAATCCGCTTTATAATCTACTGTGAAAAATTCCAACAAGAGATATGTACTCTATTCGTAGAGTTTGAGTGAAAAAATACAGTGTTAAAAAATTTCGTGCATTAGTCCAATGAATACTAGCCGATTCCACATAACGGTAGCAAAGCTTGTCAACCCTTCAAAATTAGTTATTTGTTAGCAGATTTATCTTGGTAGGCTTCCATTAAACACAGAAATGTCAGCGATATTCTTTGTCGTGAGCATCGGATCTCGTTATAGTGAAGCTACTACCTCGTTAATAAAAGTATTATAAGCGCACTCGTGAAAAATGTAAGTTGCTAAAGCTATTAGCAGATCCCATACGCAAATTCGAAGGCCTTGCTTAACTTGCATGTGAAGTGACCGTTAGATTGAAGGTATTTGAACTGTCATAGTACTGTAAGAGAAATCGGCTACATTGTCATTGAAATATCATTGAACTAAAAGAGAAATCGGCTAGATAAATGACTAAATAATTAAACTAACAAATAAAAGAGTAAAATTAAAAGCTGATAAATAAACAAAGAGGTGAATAGAAAATGAATAATTATTCGAGAATAAAGAGCAAAAAAAACTATGGCTTGTTTGAAAAATTCGTGCCGCTTCAATCTTCTTCAGGTCCAATTCGGCTAGCAATGGAAACTACAAATGAAGAACAAATGGAAAATTGACCTCTTTTGTTGGACAACAATTTTTCATAAGAGTGTTAGTAATCATTCGAAAGCTAAAACCTTTGGCTAGTGCGCTACGTGACTGTTTTTTGAAAAAATTCTTTTATAATGCTCTAATAAGCAATGAGCGATAGATGATGTAGCATTCAAAATCAAATTATGTTCTACACTGACCACTCACTTTTACTACTACTTCGGTGGAAGCGCTAAAAGCGTATGAACTTGTAGAGGCAATCTTGTAATATCACAGTCATACGTTTTATCTGGAGTTTCTTCCAAAGCGGAGAAACAATTCCTAATTCGATAACAAGCACTTCCGACCGATGAAGGGTCGATCGATATCTGCCTTGCCCCCCCCCCCCCCCCCGTAGAAGAGCCAAAAACCCATGCTCGCGTATATGAATTCAATCCTATTTTTTCGACTGTAGTGCAGTGGAACGATTTTTCCAAAAAATAAGCACAATATTAAAATCTCTAGATCTTACGCTATTGAATAATTGAATAATTATTATTGATGTAAAGATAGAGCTCTGTCTTGCGAGAAAATGGCGTGCAGAAACACAATGTTTTCTTTTTGCTGGAGCGTTATAATGAACTTTATTGAAAAGGGCAACGTACCGCACTAGCCAAAGATTCAGTTTTCGAATGTGATTAAAGCTTATAGAATATTCTTGTACAGCGAAAGGGACCGTTTTCTCATTTTTTCCCTTATAACCAAAAAGAACCGTTCTTTAATAAGATCTTTGCAATGGAACTTATTGGTTTCAGTATCGCTCAAATGCGCATTTTCTCGCGAAAATTTTTGGCTACAATTTGTCTGTACTTACTTTAAGGTATAGCTGTCTTGGGATCAAATACGCTTGTTGCTGGCGCGAATGGCGCGTACAGGGAAATGCTAGTGAAACAGCGAGCGAGATTAATGGCGCTTGGGGCGATGATACCGTTACAAAAATTGATCTCTCATCCGAAAAGTACAAAAAAATTATCGAGTTTGATGGAGATCACTTCGACTATTAGATTTGCCTTTGTTCGGAACATGGTGTTGCAAAAGTCGTCTTGAAAAAATCAAAACAGCACAGCTTTTTACGCAAACTTTGAATTAGATAAGCGAAGAATGAATTAAATAAATAAATAAAACAGATAGATAAATAAATACTTGAATCGCAATAAGTAAATAATAAGATAGAAATGCTCTTGCTAGAGAATAATTTGCGGCTGCGTTGTCAATAATAATATACAATATATCTTAAAATGCCATTGAATGTCACTTTCGTTTATCGATTTCTTCTATGTACATATATGTCAGACGAATGTTTCAGAATCATAAACAAATGTTCAAATTATCATAGCGATGGGAAAAATTCAATACAGAGTGAACGGATTATATGGTATAAAAACAGAATCAGAAATATTGGCATAGGGTGAGCTTTCAGACGAATGAAATTGAAACGACAACACACAAAACTCGAGCGAAACACGAAAAATCATTTGATCAGTCACTTTTTCTTAAGAGGACACAATTTAGATTGATTTTAGATGAAAAAGCAACATGCGATATGGGCGATCCGGTGAGCCAAGAAGAACGGTTCTTTGAGACTCTTATAAAGCTTATAAAGCTTTTTTCGAAGTTATTTGGTAGCAAAAGAAGGGCGCTATAGAGTTGACATGAATCCCGCTATGGATTTCGCTTCTGTGCGCTCAAGGGCCTTCAGTCCTGGATTCCGAATCATGGCGCAACTCATGTCAACTCTGCACTGGCCTTTCTTCTGCTATGCTAGCAAACTTTCGTTAGGAAAATATGAGATTTTGTTGGAGGTCAATGACAGTTCTCAATTCATTCAGCAGATATTGAAATCAAAATTCAGTCCATTTTGTTGATGCAAGAAATTTAGAATGGTCATCTTATTTGTTTATTCCTTGTTTGTTGTCATTGAATTTCATTAACATGAAAAATTTTCAACACTAATATGGGAAAACTGGGACAACGCTCAGGATCACATAGTGAGTAGGTGGAACCAGTTGCTTGTATTTCCTTTTACTGAATAATGATAGCCTAGTTAAGAAATTTTGAACATTTCATGTAAAAAAAACACACAGAAAAATGTCTTTTGACATCCAGAAGAGAAAGTGAGACCCAATGCTTTGAATTTTCTCATCGGACATGAACTAATATGTGTTCATCATATCATTCGCACGGTTCCAATCGATACTAATTGAATTTTTCTCATCAATATGATAATTTTTACTCTGATAATTACGCAATTTTGTGCTTCAACAACGGAGATCTAATCGTCTAGTGAGGGCAAAAAACCTTTCTCAGTAGATTGCCTAGACACATCTATTGTTATATACAAAATACTCTCTGTGTACGAAACTATAGACATAAAACCGCTATGAAAAGCGCTTTTTGCTTACGCAAGTAAGGTAATAAAATCGGTATGAATCGTTCGAAGCACCAATAAGATTTAAGATGCCAAGCTGTCAAGACGCCATGATTGAAAATTCAGAAAAACTCGTGAAAAGCAGCTGGGCGAGTTGTAGAAATATTTTACCAGCCAGTATGCTGGCCAAATCGTGTTTAAGCAAAACTCAACTAGATGTTTCAGTCTCTTGTTTTGTAAAAATAAACATGATGATTCCCATGACCGACTAGTGATCATTAATCTAAAAATTTCGTATTTTGCTTATACAGGAAATTTGATCGTATTTGCTGAATACAAAAATTGTCGAAGATACAACTTCTGACTTATCAGGTAATGGTCATGAAATGGATGAGAGACAATAGATTCTAAGGATTTTGAAAATTAATCGTAATGGTCACTATAAGTGTCGCGACGGTGGCGTACTGGAACGCCTGAAGCGCTCAAATCTTCGCCGCTCTGTACTTATTACTCATCATCGAAACTACCACATAGATACTATGTCATTCCTATCTTACTTTACAAAAAAAAACACAGAGAATGGACCCCATAAAGAAGAGTGTTCAGAGTTACTAGGCTGGACAGAAAGTTCCAAGACACTTGTGAAAAAATTGAAAATTTATGCATGAATTCCGATCAAAAACAATAATAATCTTCAAAATAAAGGTCATCGTTTTACACAACTTTCTGCCATCGGTCCGCCAAGTTTCGCATCCGTTGAAAGTCAACCATTTCTTGAATTTGAACCAAAGAACTCTCATGCTTCTTCAGGGTCATCGAACGATTCAAATAGGCGACGCCTCGTAAAGTGTAGCATTGGTTAGAAAAAATTAAAGTTGGATGGAGCGTGGCTTCTTGTGGACAAAGTTAAACTGGTGGAAATGAGTTAGCACAAATGTATGAGAAACATCAAGTTTGGCTGTCAATTTACGAGCACTTGACTATGGTTCATCTTACAAAGCAGCAATCGAATTTTCGTTGTTCAACTTTTTTGGACGTCGAGAACGAGGCTTCTCCTCGAGATCAAGATCTCCGGCATTGAGAAGCGTTGAAACCAGCGTCTAGCAGCAGATATGCTTGTTGTGGCTTTTCCTTCGACCTCGATGCAGCTTGTTGTGAAAAACCTTTTCTTCAATAATGACGCAATAAAACACGAATTTCGATTGTGTCGTTGGACATGGCGGAGGGTTGTAACAAAGTGAAAATCACCTGTATCACTTGTCACCCGCCTTCCCGTCGATCATCGAGTGACTCGAACGGGTACCATCAACACTTCCGTTTTTCCCTATCGCGTGCTGGAGTAGCCTAGTGGGTCCTTTTCGCTCTAGAGATTCGCTGAGCATCATATCTTTCTTCTATCGCTTTCGCGAAGAAATCAGACCAAGAGCAGGTGGTCTTCTTGTAGAGCGCTTGATGCTCTGAGGAATGCAGTCTGTAACGGCTCTCGTCCATCGGTTGTCGTTGAAGCGCATCACGTGTCCGGCCCACCTTATTTACAGTACCGTGTCGTGTAGAACGCCGTCTCTGATCTTCGATCGTTGACGTAGGTCGGAAGTTCGGATCCTTTGTCTCATTTGCGAAATACGAGACACTCCTAGCATCGATCCTAAGCAATAACCTAATAACACGATAACATGTTTGAGCGTGTTATGAGGTCTGTTATGAGCCTTTCTACAGTGCTAGACGGGCACCTGTTTCGTCCTTCCAGACTCCTCAGTAACAAACTGTTCCTCGGTTCAACCGATCCCTTAGGGATATACTCTTATATGAAGGAACCGATGCCGAATAATAGATTGATAGATAACACGATGTTGGTGTTCTGTGTGGTTCACTTCTTAGCTTTTAATCAGGGTACTTTTAGGTTATCGGGTATTATTTTGAATTTTTTGAGAATAACGAGTTTTTTGCTTCTTCCCTAGGCTTTCGGTAATCATTCGATAACTTGAATCTTGGCAAATTCAATACAATAATCTAATCTCGAAAGGCATTTTTAGTGCGCTGTAGTAGAAAAATAAAATTTTGTTTTGTACTCAGTGCGTTTTGAATAATTTTTGCTGAACAGAGCCTTTCCCAAGGCTTTTGGTAGTCATTCGATATCTTAGAATTCAAGTATTTCAACAGTGCACTTGATTTTTCAAAAAGACGTCCTAGTACGCCGTAGCAGTTAAAGGAAGAGTGAGTCTTGAGGCTATGTATCGATCACACGGTTGACTGATCGCGCAGCGCAATTTGAATATGCCTCACGATTTCTGGTACTTAAACTAGGGTTTATTCTGTGCTTTGAAGAAAAACTTTGATCCAACATTGACTGCTTTCAAAACCTCACAATAAGCATTCAATCTAAATTTTTTGAATGTTTAAAGCTTTACCCTAGGCTGGTACGCCAAGGTCACACACGCGTGTTTCGAAGGTCTCGCTCTCCTCGTAAGTGACGCCGCACCACATTAAGCCCTGTGTTGTAGCAAGGAGGGAGGCGTACGTGGTGACGTCGATAGATCTCGGCTAGTAGCACAGTTTTGTTCTTGATTGAGTAGTGCTGATAGCACAGTTTCATTGTACTGTGTGCCGTCACCACATACGCCTCCCTCCTTGCTACAATACAGGCTTAATGTGGGGGCGTGAGTCACTGACGAGGAGGGCGAGACCTCTGAAACACAAGTGTTTGAAATTGGAGTACCAACCTCGCTTAGGCTTCGTACATTCTTCAAAAAAAAAACTTCGAATAAAACATATGAATCTAATATGCTACGAATTTCTCTAAACTTTTATAAGCGTTTCGTGTATAGATTAAGGCTATTTAGGCTTGAGCTTGTTGGCAAATCTATCTGAAAACAAAAATGAGATTGAAAAACCCAAGTCCACACATCGATCAAACAAGGTTTTCTTCCACAATTACAATGAAAAATCTAGGAATCTCTAGGAACGGAAAAAAGTACCCAAACAGTTAACAAAAATACACGCGAAAACGCGTCGAATGAGCAACATAAATTCACTTTTGCTGCCACAAGCAATGATTTGGGCCCCTTCAGAAATAAAATTAAGCATTAGAACTGTCGAAACTTGAGCTATCGAATGACGTCTAAAACTTCACAAAAAGCAAAGGACGTTTTGTTTCCAAAGGTTGCACCGCACTGTGATGTCTTTGAGGAAGTCTATAAAATTAACAAGATCTCCAAACAGAGAAAAAGTTTGACATTTCTATCCTAAAGTCCAGTTTAGAGTGAACCAACGCTAGAATAATAAGTTTCGTAGGAACCCTAATAGTAAAGTGGAGAACCCTGTAAGTATGGGTGGTGATGATTTGGAAAAGTATTTACGCGACTCTTCCGAGACTCCAAAAGAGAAGATTGCGCCCAGAAAAGAAATTACTGGGTAGAATTACCAATCATTGCCAAGGTATCGCCAAACCTATAAAAAACAAAGCTTCAAAGCAAAAATGCATTTCTTTTCTAGCAAATTAATCGGATTAGTAGGTGAACAAAACAGCTTTGTACAACATGTACAACAAGAACGAATGAAGATGTATGTGGTTATCAGTTTGTGTGGCTCGATATTCAAACGGATTACGAGTGAAGCAGATGGAAATCGTCGAGATTGTTTAAAGGACAAGCTGAATCGATAGAAAACAGAAACAATGGAATGTCACCTGAAAATAAATATTGTAATTCAACATTGGTTTGATAAGGCTACTTTGTATATAGTGAAGAATTTCCCGCTAAGACAGTTTGAAAAAGCGGCTGAACAAAGAGCACTCATGCCCAAAGAAGTCGATTAGCAATAGAATGAGAACGGAACTGAGGGACAACGAGGTGCTTGAATGACTTTGGAATCCGAATAGAACAGCGAAGCTCATCAGTGACGTCAGTGACATCAAATTGTTTTTTGTTCAGCTGCATTATTGGATCCAATTAGATCCGAGACGTACAAAAGGTGACGACAATGATGGCGACGTCACCTGTGTGCATTGCGTGGGCACGCCGATGTCGTTGTTGAAGCTGTTCAAACTGTCGTCAAACAAATGTTTCATCGATTGAACGGTTTAGCACTCACATTATCACGGCTTCCTAACTTACCACTGACTGATTACATCTTTATAGAGTCTGCTCGCGAATGCTTGGATGCAGGTGCAATGGGTAGAGTGCCAATTGTACAATTACAACAAATGATTACTGATGGCGTTGCTACGATCAAATACGGCTGAAAGAAAGCTAGAGCGAGGTGCTCGATGGTGCTGTGGCTAGTAGATTAGTGCCAGGAAAGGCTAGTCGCAGGTTTGAAGCTTTCTCAAGTCTACTTCTGTTCTTGTCTCAGTATTATTGTGGTTCATAGAACCGGTCTGCTTTGCGCAATGAATACAAAACTGCGACACCAGGAAGCATCGTTGCAGTCCATGTTAATTATTGAATTCGTTGGAGAAGTATTTTGATCGTTTTCGACCTATATGGGCTTACTAGTCTCAGTCGATTCTAATCTGCGCTTTGAGTCTTAGCACAGGGACACTGTCTTTCGAAAAGAATACGCTCAATTAACATAGTAGAAACTTTTTAAACGAAAGCTGAATGAGAAAAAATAATCATAGGTGTAAATCAACAAAACTCAATACCTATCACATACTTTCTCAAAACGATTTATGTAAAAATGAGTTGAACAAATAGATTGAAGTATGCGTAATAGAGATGTTTAAGTTAGCTAAGAATAGAAGGTACATACTAATTGAGAACTTTGTCGATTCAGAAAAAAACATGCGTTCGGAAGCTCTAAAGAAATAAACTGGAATAACTGGTTCTGGTATTCTTCATTCTTTTCTATAGTTAAGAAAATATTTCTTAACAAGGGCAAGAGCAATTTTGAAGGTATGTGCTTAAGCAGAAATCGCTCATCACTAACTTGAAGAATTACGTTATGATGGAGTGAAAAGAAAAATAGTGGAAATACATCAAACACTACTGGAACGACATCGGCGTTAGTTGAGCTGATTAAATCAAACATGATTTACACAGAGAAGGCTTCAAATCGCTTGTTTGAGTGAGAATAAGAAAAAATAGTTTCCGCCTTTATGTAAACTATATAGTAATTTTGCACAAAATATACAAATCAGTGTATATTTTCATGTCTCGCGCCCATAATGCGGTTCTATCTACAACAAGGTGAATACATTGAATTATATTAAATAGAACGGTTTGTCTGGATCTGATGTGTTGCTCGTCAGCACTCAAATGATGGCTGACGAGTGTGGTGGACAACAAAAGCGATGGGGATGTCGCTATTCGTATGACAGTATGAAAAATTGACGAGAAGATTATCGTGGACGAGTTTCACACTTGTTGATCGATATACACGAATCCAACTTAGCAGGTTAAGCCAAAGACAACTATTATTGGTAACCGATAACTATGGACACATATTCCATGAGTTCCATGCTAATACTCATTGCGCTGAGTAGCTTGGAAATTTGATTTGATCCTGACAGGAGATGAGGAGGCATTGATTAATTTTCCAGTGTTGTCGTATGTTCCAAGGAAGCCATCATCATTGCCGATAGCAGGAACTATTTACTCATAAAGGTCACTAGAGTAGGAAAAAAAAGTTATTAGAAAGTAGTACTCTGAGAGGATTTTTTCCTTCAAGAAATAAAAGTGGAATCTGAAAAAGAACTCGGAGAACAGAGTGCTCATCGAGAAAACAGAGAATTCTTAAGAGAACATCGCGAAACCAAAAAGGGACAGCGAAAAGAGCAAAGTTTATGTGGGGGATTTCGAAAAAAAAACACTACGAAGAAGCAAAGAGGTGATTGTTCGTTTTCTGCTTGAGCCAAACACGCGTTCATACAGCCAACGTTGAATGAATTGTGCCGTAAAAGTTGTGTCTGTCTCAAGAAGAAAGTAGGGAATTACTGAAGCGTGCCGAAATTAATAGATAGTCGGTCTTGGGAAAAGGAGAGACTGCATTATTGCAGAGAGGAAAGTTTAGAAAACTGATTAATTTTTCTCTAATAAACCAAGAATTTTCGTTCAACGTTGAAAGAAGCGAGGTGAAATTGTAATCTTTGCATGTATATGCCAAGCAATTATTATGATTTTGTGAAAAAAACCACGAAATTAGCAGAGCATGATTCGATCTTTTGCGTGGGCTGGAAAATGCGCAGATGGGGGAAGGGGTTGGTGGTGGTAAGGAACGAGTTCAAGAATCTCCTTAACGATGTTTTTCTTGTGATGATGATGGTAACGAGCAGAGGAACCAAATTGGTTGAGTCACCCGCATTGAGCGATATTCGAGAACCTGATCACAGCCATGCAGGAGTTGTTAAACGTCATCAGTCAGAAACTATCAATACTGAGTCATTTCAGCTCTAGAACCTAGGAATTCATTTGCCTTTCGGATTTTTGATAAGTATCACATTTAAACTTAGAATTCTGAAGCGTTTTATTTATGGCTCTTCATGGATTCTATACCTAAGAAACTGGACGATTTCAACACTCTCTTAAAAATTCAACATACTTTCAAACTATTTAGGAATGCTAGTAAGGCTCTTATAGAACTTTGCTTCTCAACTTAAGATATCAAAATCTTATCACGATACTGTTAATGAGTAACTCAGCAACTTGAAAACTTTCCTAACTTTGATAGCTTTTCTATCCGAGTTTAAAACTACGAAATTTTTCTAGATTGTTGATAATTATCCCTGAATTTCTGCTAAAATTCTAAGCACATCCAACGAACTTGGTTTATTCATTCAGCGAACATTCAGCGAGCGTTGTTTAGTACTCTCTAGGCCAAAATTCTCAAATTCCGTGGATTTAAAGGATGAAAAAGATCTTTAGAAGCAGGAAAAAACCGCACATCAATGCAACTGCGCTGGTGAGGATTTTCGAAAATTTGAAGCTTTAGGGATACATGGTGTGAGTACGTCCCGGACGCCACGAACTGGAAGATTAAGGTTAATGCCGAATAGATATACTTTTGTCGATAGTGATCTGTTTATTTTGAAATTTGGAAATGAATTAGCCTCGTAGTCGGCTTGAGCGACATACTCAATCCCATGTTCATGTCAACTACGCCGACATTATGATACCTGTATATTGACGTAATCGTCAGAAGTCTGGAGTTATGACTATAGGATTAGTGAATACTATTGTGAAAGTCATGGCGAAGACTGTGTCATGGAAATACGCCTGATGTGCTCGTTAGAATTGTTGTGAGAAGTGGTCGTACAGTAATTTACTCAGCAGTGTAGACTGGTAAATTGAAGAGCCTAACATAAGGGAAAACACGGACCAGAAAGCGATTGGAAATCTCTCCTTTCAACCGATCCTTTATAGAACAGCTCAGAATGATATAAACCGATAAGGATAAAACATGTTTTGGATTGTTAGGTCTAGTGCTATACAGGGCGCCTCTTTCGCCATATTGAGACTCATCAATAGCACCCTACCTCGGTTCAGCCGATCCCCTGTGGCCAAATAATCCTCTAAAAAGGAATCGACGCCGAGTAATAGACCACCCCAAGTCAAATAATGCTACCCAGCGTCGATTGCTTATAGAGGATTATTTAGCCTCAGGAGATCGGCTGAACCGAGGAAAGGTGCTACTGATGAGTCTCAATAGGGCGAAACAGGCGCGAAAAAGATCTAACATTTCAAAACATGTTATATCCTTATCAGATTAGAAAACTAATTTCGAAGATGTATAATCTATGAATATTCTTTCTTTTACCGCTTTTAGTAGTGTTTCGATGTTGCAATTATATATGTAAGAGTGTGAGTGATATGCAGAACACTGATAGCGTTCGATATGTGCTTACCAGACTAAACCTACTAGAGGTGTTGCTAACAATTTTGATAGTTGCTATCAAAAGAAGAATTGAAAAGCGGTGGCCTCGTGGTGTAGTGATAGCACGCGCCCCTGCAAAATGAAGAGTGGGTGAAACGAAGATTCAGCTCCCGCTTGGCGTCGAATGTATTGCATATTACTTAACAATCTTATATTATTAATTTCGAAGCTGTTTTAAGCTACAGAACACACGATTTCTTTTCGGCCTTTTTTGTTTACTGCACTTATTAATCTTGCACACACACGTTACTACTAGGTACAGTATGAAGATTATCTCTGTATCAGTAATTAATATTCTTCGTTTAATACTAAATGAAAATTCTTTATATCCTTTCATCATTATCTGAGCCAACATGTCATGTGGTCTGGTAAGGGCTCTTGTACAGAATGAGACACGTGTTTCGTCCTTACAGACTCATCAGCCGGGCAGAACCCGTCGTCTGTCGATCTTTTCATAGTCAGTTCTCTCGGGAGCGTCACACTCCTCATATATAGTTATCGACGACGTACGCTTTACACTCTATGTCAGGTAAAACATTCACCTAACAATTCTTTCATTTCAATAAAAGCTCGCCCATCCACTCTTGAGAAGATTCAGACTGCTATCGGTTACCACGACGGGAGAAGACAAAAATGGTATCATGGTTAAGGTTAAATCCATAAATCTTTCTAGATAAAAGTCGTTTAGCTGAATTTGACGTATCTCATCAGTCTCTTGGTTTGATGCTCAAACGAAAAGAAGCTCCAAGAGGTCATCAAGGAAGGAGACCTGCTGCTATCAACTGATCATTTATTTCTAGGACAGTACACTTTGCTGACCTGTATGGCTTTTTAATAATCAGAGAGTTTTTCTAGACTTGACCAAACTATTCCCCTTTCTGATATCCATCTCTGTCATTCCTGAACATTTACTGAAAGGAGCGCGCGTACCGCAGTGATATGAGGTGCTCTGCGTCGCACCCAGGTATTGGTTCGCTTTCGCGCTCTTGGCCCACCAAACCATCCATCTCTGCGGGGTTGGTAAATTGGTACCAAACAGGTCTAAGACTTGCCTGGGAGCACTGACTCGATACAACAGGAGGCCACCGCGAGTCATTGTAAAAGCCAGGTTTGCATTCAATCACCTCAAACGAAGTTAAAAATTGAAGACGAATGCATGACACATCCCTCAGGGATTGATCAACCCAGAGAGCTTTATCCTTTATCCCTCCCATAACGTCATAATCACGACTGGATTAAAAAATTGAAATGTGACCCCAGTTTTCAACTCTGGTCATACGACTCTAAATAAACACCTGGTTGTCGCCGTGCACATCATCTGCATGCATTTCAGCTTCGTGGTGAAGTAGTGAACCATTGACAGAGGGATGGTGTAATATATTATGTATCTAATGTCCATAGTATATTCATCCTTTTTCGGATTGAAATATCACAAAAATTAATAATTGCATGAACTAGAATTGGAAAAAAAGTCGCATGTGAGAAGAAATTCTAAATACGTACTAATTTGGACTATGAAAGAAACTCCGTCGAGGCAACTCGAGTTGGAAATTCGGTTGTATCAGTGACGCATTATTAAATCAACACAAAGGTCGCCAAAAGCCATAACTCAACCAATTCCACTTTTTGTTCAATAGCATTCTTTTCAATAAACAACGCGTCTGTTCAATGGTGATATCGATCTAGAAAAATTCTTCGATCTAATTTTTACAAATTTTTTATTTTATTGATTTTATTCGTCGCAGTTTGTGGCTGCAATTATCACGAAAGTACGCTTAGAAAAGTTGCTATAGAAAAAGATGGACGGTTATTATTCTGAAATTCAAAAGTTCGACTTTCTATAAACCTCGGCATAATCAATTGATATATGAAAATGGAGAAAACTTGTCTTGATTAGCTGACGCGAGGTTGGTAAAACAGTTGTAGAAATTCGGCTGACGTTTCGGCGACCCGCCTTCTTCAGAGCCTGGACGTATGTAGTATTAGTCTCATTCTATAATTATTATTATTATTAGGTTATTATTCTATAATTGTCGAGCGTCTAATAGTTATTTGGTCATACAGTTATCTTGATAACCATAATCTAAGTTTGTTGTACATTGGATGCATAGAAATGATGAACAGATGGTGATTTCCATTCGTGTTATCCAACAGCTCCAGAAATATCCATTTCCTTATAAAGCTATATGAATTCTTGAAACAATATTAGCTTGCAGAAGTTTCAACGGCTACAGCTAATTTCCCGCTCTCACTTTCACACACAGCAGACATTATTGGATTGTTTGTTACCCTTCATTTCGATATTTGCGCGCCTATTATTTACAAATGAATAGATAGATACCGAGATGAATCGATTTCTGTAACTCTGATTTCATATTGTAACGGTTCCAGCACTACACTCATGCGATTTTTTGAGCTTGTATGGCTCTGTTTATGGCGGTGTCGCCGAAACGTACGTAAGCCACCGACCATATCAAACCTCGAAAAGGCTGGAAAACAGTCTTTAAAAAATATTGAATTCGAATAACGAGGTTTCTAAAAAATATGCGTTAATATGGTAAGGTTTACATAAATAGAAAAACATCCGTTTATTAACGCGCGACCCTCATAAGCTTTGCCTTTCCTATCACTTTTTTAGAATTTTACAAAGCTAAATATATGCTGTTAATAATTGATAAAAATCAAATAAACTTGCTTTTATATCGATTGGATTAGGCCACATGGCCTGCCATTACGTTATATGTACGGGTTCCAGTACTTTACTCATTGATATCTCTTGAAATCCAAAACTTGTGGTCGGACTTCTTCATGACTTCGATTACAGATGGAAGACTGGAAATATGATTCCAGCTATAATCAACGTCGGCTTAGCTGTCCAATGAAATTCTAGTCAATTTATTTAAAATTTTCGTCAAAGTCGCTCTGAGCACTCGATTTCACTTACTTTAATTGTTGCTCTCATCGCAACTTAACGCATTTTTCTCTCAGTATGACCAACAAGCACATTGTTGTTGCTATTGAGACTGAGTAGTGATGAAAGATTCTCCTTTTCCATCCTTCAAGCATCCCTACAGCACCCGCGTGCTGGTCCTCAGTGTGTCTATTCCTGTTGATTAGAGACTGTGTTGATGTTTTCATTGAGTTCCAGCCTTCAGCTTTCCTCCATCATACATAGTCTATGGTCAAATCTCAAATCCTAAGCTTCACCCCTTTTGAGTCGGTATTGGCAACGGGTTTCTCTGGGGACACTGACTTATTGTATAGATAAACTACCGAAAGACACTGTTTAAGCCAAATACACATCCAATCACTTTTACGGTCATTATGATGTCGATGGTTGCAACATATCCGTAAGGGATTTGGTAACGCAGAACGATATGTCCTTTACGTGCAACCCCTCGTTAGCATTTCTATCAAATTCAGGTAAACAGAAACCTAAACTCATGTTTGAAGTTCTTCTAATGCTTCGTGTTCATTATGTCAAATCCTCATAGCAGAGACGACCTTCGTAAATTCCTTTTCGACGAGATTCTATTAGTGGCTAATTGTAGATTCTCGGCATTTATGACCGAGTAATTGAGCCCTCAACGGAGGTGGGAACTTAACAGCAACGAGACAACTCTATGAACATGCACAATCCTCTCCAGATCCAACATCTTGTTTTATAATTTTTCAGCTTTTTAAAAATAACCTACTTTAACACCTATCGTGCGAAGTCCACCACATCCATTCGTTTTTTCGCAGCTGTTAACCACAAAAGTTATCGGGCTTGCTTGAGGGTTCCGCTGCTGCCTGACTTTTTTGATTTTTTGTGAATAATTCACAATTTCCTTGATAACCAGTCACGAGGCTTTCAACAATGCTGTGCAACATATCAGCAACCTCGTGTCTGTTCGTCAAGAAAGTAGCGAATTATTGAATAATGGGGAGGTTAATCAAAGTGGACCCTGGAAATTCTCTGTGAATGTCGTTTCTAGTCGAGTCGACTTCCGTATTCGAAATTCACTCTGGTTTGGTCCTGTTGAGGCGTTTCTATGTCTTGTGGATCACAGCAGCTTCCCAGACAAGTCTGTAACATGCCACGACTCCTAAAGGATGGGATTGGTGATTAGCCCAATGCGAGATAGAACCGTGTTTTCCACCCAAAAAGTAACATCGAAAGCTTGCGAGAAAATTATAGAGTGGATGTGTTGTTGCTCGTTGAAAGAATGTTATTTGTCGATTACTTGAAAAATAAGAGGATTGGACAGGAAATTTCTTCCACATGTTTATCTTGTTTGCTAAGAGATTTCGACATTTTGTGAAAAACTTTCAGGATGGTCACAATAGTGTTCCTTCTTATCCTTGTCATAACTGTCGCCGTTAGCACGAAGGTATGTAGCTTTTTATAAAAATCGAAATGACTTTTCTACGCTCTAAACTTTATGATATTCTTTGTTGGTGTTGATGACATTCAAAAATTCATCTCCATTGACTAAATGAGTACAGTACTCTTCCATGTCATGTAGTACGCGAGAAGTTATCTAGAGAGAGAGGGGAAGAAATACTTCGCATTAATATTGTATTTTATTGAACAATTCAATTAAAGGCTCTAAATGTCATGTTACGTGTCACTGTTGCTCAGTGAGTACTGCTAACTCAATAGACATGGAGAGTTCCACATTTTTTATGTTGCCCTTTTACTTACTGCCCACGGCAAGAAAGTGGCAATAGGTCACGTTGCTGAGCGGTGTATGACATCTGTCTATACCCACTCGAATCGGATCGAAAGAAAAAATTTGTACTTGATGAAATTTCATGTATATATAGGCTTGATGAAAGTTTGAGTTGGACATTGCTTTTGATAAATAACGTCCAATATTAATCCAACTACTGCAGGCCGAATTGCCTGCCAAAGAAGCCATTAAATTTCTTTCAATATTCGACCAAAGAGCGTATGAAGACTCACGTTGCAAGAAAAAATAACTGAAGTAGACATACGACTCAAGTCATCGCGAATGGAGGCAAAACTACCGAAATAATAGTTGTAACAATCACAGAAACTATGCATTGAAAAAATCAAAGCATGTGGTTTGTCGAACCAACTATTATGTGCATTGTTACAACTGAGTACCATCAAGCACCGGAGATTTTATGCAAAGCGCTAATATAATGATGATAGAGGAGCATTATGACTAATGAGCAGTGAGAATAACTAAGCCGAAAGTGTCACCAAGTGAATTCTAAGAACTCTTAACAATGTTTTGAAGTATTTAAGCTAAAATAATATTTACCCGGTCGGGATGGAGTTGATCGTTCGCGCAACACGGTTCTCGAAAAGGCTCGCGATTTCATTACTTGATTGGAGTTTTTTTTTTATTCACTCTGAGAGAAGATCTAATTTTTTGGTAGTACCCTGACACTCTATGGTTTGCTCTGCACACCCGCATGCTTGGGCCCATATATAACTATTATGTGCGATGAAAACTTTAGTGATGAGATGTGATCTTCTTTTTGCTTACATAGCTCTATATAAAGACCTTTTCGAAAATTAAATGTGATTTCAGAATTTCCAAGACTTATATTTATAAATGACTACCGAAATTTGTAGAAAGCTATCCCGACAACATATTCCAAGCTTTTCATGAGGCCTGTTGTGCCACTTATAAATTATTCGACACGTGTCAGTGGCACGATCCCTTTCGTTCAGCCAATCCATCATAAAGAAAACAGATGATTATAAAGGTATTATTCATTTTATCAGCCATGAGCAATCGACTGGTAATCACGATAATGTCGCGTGATCATATCACTGTACATGTAGTGATTTGCTATCTCTACAGTGTGAAATTATTTTTTTCGCCTTGCGCGCGCAGTGTTACGTCTTTGTCGTCGATTCTCCTATAAGTAAGGGGGTTATCCCTTTTGGAGGATTGCCTCAAACGAAAAACACCATGTTACTGATGAGGCTAAAAGACCGAAACACGTGCTTTATACTTTATAAACTCCATGACAGACCTCATGAAAGGTTCAACATGTCGTCAGATTATACATTGTTTAAATGAGGTCTCAAAATCAGTCCAACATATAAAGCTATTTATTGAGAGGCGGAGCAAAAATGTGCACCGAGTATAAAACGTAATCTCATTTCCGCTGCTAATGAGTACTGAGTACGTTTTTTTCAGAAAATAAGCATAATATTGAAGTTGTCGAGTTTTAAAATTTTGAATAAATACTATGAGTCTAAGGAAATAGCACAGATTAGAGAGAAAGATTTCTTCATCGTGAATCCGGAGAGGTATACGCCGTTCCGAACGGGTTCAGTAATACACAAATATCAATGCAAATGGTTTATACAGATTGAGAGTAGAAGCCTCTCATCCTATTGATAACAATTTTAAGGTCACCACGACGTCAGAAAGTATAGAGAACTATCAACACCATCAATTGTCATCTATGGAACTCGCTAAGAGAGCATCTTCCTTTGGGGTTTGTGTTTAATCATATTCAATTTCTCAGCCTCTCCTCCATTTTTTTCATTTATAGTTTCCTTTTCCACTCTATATCTTGATTAATATAAGAATTTTCAGAAATTCGCATGTTGTCGTTACAATCAAGCTCTAAACTGTTGCAATTTTCAATGGTTCTGGGATAATGAAGCACCATATTAGATCTCAACATTGGTGTCATTACGCTAAAATTAGAGTTATACAAAAGTTCGATCATTGACGTGGAAAGAAGCCGTGTTTCCAAGTCGTTTGAAATGATGTTTTTGATGTTGTCTTAAAAAAAATACTTTCTGCCAATTGTAACAATAAACGTGGTTTCCACATCAAGATGTGATCATACAGTGTACTGTGATATTGGAATTTGTTAGTACAATTGAGAGAAGCAGCAGCAGTACACTGAAAAACATTACAAATACAAGCGTCAAACAAAAGAAGCGGAAAAAGTGCGTTTTGTTCAGTTAAATCTTCGAAATTGAAATACTGTCGTTTTAGAAAGGGGAACTTGTTTGTTATTGAAATCTGGCAGCTTCTAAGTGTTTTGTTAAAAATTATAACGCGCACTATGAGCTTGGATGGTATGGCTCAAAGTGGCAGCTTTTATTCTGGCGCCAAACGCATTGTGCTCGATGCATGTGGGCGTTACGTAAAAGAACTCTAGCGTCTCAATGGTTACTTGTTCTATATTGTGCTTACATTCAATCAGATTCTTTTGATTTGTAAGCTGCTAGAATTATTAATATGACATAAGTGCATCTTGTTTATTCCTTTTTGCGAAGTGAAATAAATTACATTTAGAAGAATGGCAGCGAAGTGTATAGTTTCAGTGAGGAGTTTCTTATAAGTTCAAAATTTATGAGACGAATTCATAAATCGCTTTACCTATTACGATACGTAAATAACGCAATTGCTTAATATCGGCCAATGCTTGAAGCCACTGTCTTAAGTAAAGTCCTAAAAATACCCTTCCAGTGCTACTTGATTAGAGGAAAAGGTGATTTTCTGCGGTGCTCGACATTTCGGTGAAAAAAGGTCTCGAGTTTGTCTTGAATTCCGTCGTGAATTCGGCTACTCATACGGATGTGATTGCCAAGAAATGAAGAGAATTCGGGAATACTGGTGTACGAGGATAATTTGAGGAAAATCTAACTCCTGAATAATCATTAACTAATGAGTGCATCTTGAAAAGGGTTCTATAACCGCGTAAATGAAGTAATATATCATCTTCAAAAATTGTACAGCTACGAACTCCGAAAGATTGTGATTATTGATTAACTGAGTAGGCATAAGTGACGTACTCATATGATTTTTTAGGTAGGCATGAGTAAAGTACTCATTTGGTTTTTTAGCAAGGCTCAGTTTACCAACAGGTTTTGCTTGTACTCAGGACAAATGAGTCAGTTTTATTCGTATCTTTGCAAAAAACTCTGGATGCTTTCGGTGGGAGAGAGATAGTCAGCATTGTGCTTGGTTGGGTATTAGTGGAAGTTGGTGCTACATTCTCCAATCATTACAATATCGGCAAATGCTGGTCACCATCTTCCATCAGAATGCTTTTCAACTTATCACGCGATTGCATCTAATCGTCTACAATTCTATCACAAGGCTTACGTAGTATTGTACGCTCAAAAACTCAAAAAGAAAAAGACGCAAGTGTGCTGCTTTATGTTGACGTACAGATTTGTCTGGAGAAAAGTTCTTAACGATAAATGTTAGATTCTCACGTTCTTTACGTTGTCAAAAACATTGACGTTCACCTCTGGATTTTGGATTTAATTTGAAGAAGTATACGCACATCAATCTTGCCTTCACACTCAAACATCAGTATACAAAGCAACATTCTTCATTGAATCATTTTTCTCAGTAGTATATCACAAGCTTGCGCGTGTAGTGCAGTGGTTTGAGAAGCTTTGCCATACACAGAGTCCCTAGTATCATCCTACACCTAGGACGACCCAAGCCCTGCATTTCATCCGAGTCGCTAAATTTGAACATAACGTCTCTGGAAAGATAAGAAATACTAAACTGGGGCGTCAGTAGGCTATCGCAAGCCACTGTCTTAATCAAATGTGTTCTCAACCATAACGGATGAGTATTGCGTAGGGAAGAAACGAATGGAGAATGTGCTGGAGCAGAACTAATGAAGAGACACTAACGATGTATACAACTATGCAAAGTGATTGGAAGAGAGGGATTGTTTCCAGCAAGGCGCTGAGATGTCCTGCATTGCATGGTTGTCAATTAAGGCTGCACGATTTGAAGCAAATTTTTTGAGATTTGAATTCTGCTCTACAACCTTTTTTTGCAGAGTTTGAAACTCTCCTGCATAGAGATTCCGAATCTTACATGACATTTTCCAAAATCTGTACTCTAACGGGGAGCAATGTGGCCGAGTGGTCGTGATGCTCGTCGTGACGCGTTTGGGACTGAACTCCACCCTCAACACTCTCCGGCAGTCAGCAACGAACGCGCTATGGAACAACACAGCCAGGCTATCCTCGAGATTGCAAGGAGACGCGCTGAACCACTATTCTACGACGTCCGAGAAGAAATTTAAAACTGAATGCTAATAGCACTGAAATCTGCATATTGAAAAAAACACTGTGAAAACGGATAGGTAGAGTGTCAAAAGGGTACACACCTAAAAGAGCAACACAACAAAGTGTCCTCTGTAAGTGATACACTGCCAATATATCAGACAATGTAGTTGTTGAATAATATTGAGCAGTTATTAGGAAAATCAACGTTAAGCTTCAAATGATACAAAAATTGGTTCTTTTTCAATTGGTAATCTTAGAGCATATCCCTACGCTGGACAAAAAGCTTTCATAAAGATTGTCAGTGATCATTAGGGAATTTCAATCTTAATTTAGTGCTATATATGGCCGAATTTTTGGAAAAGACCCTTTATAACGCTGGAAAATTCAAGAAAAAGAACTAATGTTTCACACGCTCATATTTCTCTCCGGACAGAGCTCTTTTTGGACCAAAAAAAAATTAAAAACTGTCGATTTTAAGGACTAATTCTTTTTGGACTGTTGGTTGCCATTTAATAGCGTGAAATTTACCGATGCCAACGCTGTGCTTTTGTTCTAAAAAGCCCTGCAACACAGCAAGGAAAATAAGACGGTTTACCGTACGTGAGGAACTGTTTTTTAGCCAATTCACGGGCTGTGGGTTGGGGAGAAGGAGCGGGTCGGCACCAGCATTGAACGATGGCGCCTAAGTGACAAGTATTTGGTTAGGAAATGTTTCTCCGCTTTGGAAGAAACTCAAGATTAAACGTTTGACTCTGACACTAGAAGATTTTCTCTACACGTTCATGTGCTTTTCGTGCTTCCACCGAAGTAATAGTTGAATTACGCGGCGGACGTGGAGCATAATTTTATTTTCAATTAAGCGCTAAAGAAATGTCATTTCAAAAAGCTGGCCTCGAACAGTGCTAGCTTGAAATTTAAGCTTTCGAATAATTATTGACATTCATTAGGAGAACTTCTGGTCCAGCATAGGGGATAGGCCTGAAAATCTCTGCTAGTTAACGGAAAAGAATCCAAATGTCTGTACAGCATCGTAGTGTAGATGAAATGTACACATTTTGTGAAGCATATCTCTCATAACTATTATTTGAGCCAAAATTTCATGTGGTCTGTTAATGGGCTCTTGTACAGTCCGATATATGTGTCCCTGATACACATGTCTCACTCAGCCCTGGCAGACTCGTCAGTCGGGCAAAACCCGTCGTATTTAGCCAATTATCTCGAGAACCCCTACATCACCCCATAGGCGTTGACGAACGATTTACACGTTCCGTCAAGTGAAATAACACACTGGATTGCTCTTTGGCTGGTATGTTCTTGAAATATTATACCTTTTGTTTAAAGCGTTTTCTTGAATTTTATGCTGTATTTAATTTTGATTGCTCAAGAGCAAGAAAAACATCTGATATCTCAATCTCGACGTGACAATTCATGCTCTACGGTTAACTTATGCTCCATTAAACACACGGTCGAATAGACTTTCTAAAGCTGTCGATCATCGTCGTTCTGTGATCAGTTCAGTCAGGTCATCTAGTCGCCGGTTCCATTTCATCGGCCATCGATGTGAAGAATTTGTGGAGTTTCGCGAATTCATCGTCATGCTGAATTTGGTGGTTCATCCAGGATCGATCCCCTTCATGTGTGGCGGTAATCGTGCGTTATTCGATTTGAACTTCTTTTCATTACTTTCAAAATTCTTCTTTGAAGACCTATCCATTTATTCTTCACGACCTATTGGCGCAATTCACTCTGTGGATCCTAGCATTCCTGTATTCAATTCGGTTTTTTCTGATTATAATGGCACAGACGAAAAATCGATTTCATTCGCTGTAGAGGAACTTTTTGTAGTAGTTCTAGTAATCATTCGAAAACCGAGAGTTCAGGCTACAGCCCCATGTCGTTGGTTTTCGAGAAAAGCCATTGTTGACGTTGCTACAGAGGGAGAGAGCGCATGTGGCGCAGTGGTTAGAGGTGCTCTGTGTCGCACACGAGGTCAGTAGTTCGATCTCGCTCCCATGGCTCACCAAGCCACCCATCCCTCCGCGGTCGGTAAATTGGTACCACACAGGTCTCAGACTTGCCTGGAAGGATAAGCGGCACTGATCCGGTTCAGCGGGGGGCCACCGCGAGTCATGCATGGCGCATCCCTCAGGGATTGATCAACGCCGAGAGCTTTATCCTTTTCGCTTTTTACAGAGAGAGACTTCTTCGTGTACAAATGTGCATAAATTCCTCGCTAGAAAAAGCTCATTCTTTCAACTAACGGTGATCATTCCATCGTGTAATTGTTTTTGATTCCAACGCTGTGCTTATATCCTGAAAAAGACCGTTTCTTTGATACGCAGCAGGTAAAATAAAGTCGATTCAAATACGCGAACAGGTGTTTCTTTTGCCATTCCACGGGGGTGGTGGGGGCGGGGCTAGGGCGCATGTAGCCGTTTATTGATCGATTCGCGCTTTGGTTAGTGGCGTATCTCCTTGCTGCTGCACTGCACAGAAACGGTCTTTCCGGAAAATAAGCACAACGTTGGAATCAGCAAGCATTACGCTATCGAATGGTTACTAATAGTCCAAAAAGAGCTCTGTCCGGCGAGATGTAAAGCACATATCTTTTCTTTCTCTTAAAGCGCTGTCAAAAAGCTTTTCGAAGAACGATGACATTCTTGAGTTCTTCGAGACTTGCGCTATCGAAAAAGTACTGGCAGTTTAAAGTGGGAGTTAAAAAAACATGTGGTCTTCTGAAACATAATATTATTTTGGATTTTACCGTGTTATAAAAGGATGTTTTATAAAACGGGCCATGTGGGGCTTTAGCCAGAAATGTAAGCTTTCGATTGATTGCTAGCACTCCTATGATAACTTCTTTTCCAGCAAATGAGGTCGCTGTTTAATTTGTTCCTCTGTAATCAGAAAGAACCTCCAATTCAATACGTATGCATCCTTCACAAAGGTCTTCGAATACTTCACGTGTTGTTTCGGTTGCTGCCTGAGCATTCCTTGTGCTACGAGTTACCTGAGCTTGGTTTTCTCTATCTAGAGACATAGATAAGATAGGTACATCCCGCACCCATCTTTGCTTTTACGGTTTGGCGGGTGCAAAATGCGAGCGTGTATGAATGACTTCAAAAAGTCTTTGTGGTAGCAATGGATACATGCTCAAAATAATCCTGATTATAGTCTGATAGAATGTTTTAAGCCCTTCAGAAGTCTGCTAAAAGCACCGCGAACATTAGACGTACGTTCCTGTGTTCTCGCATACCTTATCAGCAGCACATGCCTTTCGGTTCGTCCCTGCAACTAATGGTAGCGATGCCGAACATATATCACTCTCCGTCAAATAGAGAGATCATGTGATGTGGTGTCCTTTCAAAGTAATTGATTGTGGATCGCTTGCTTTCGACTGTTATGCTAGTATGCATAAATGTATATATATATATATGTGTATATACATACATATATACGTATGTACATGTATAAAGGATAAAGGATAAAGCTCTCGGCGTTGACCAATCCCTGAGGGATGCGCCTTGCATTCGACTTCAATTTTTAACTTCGTTTGAGGTGATTGAATGCACATCTGGCCTTTACAATGACTCACGGTGGCCTCCCGCTGAACCGAGTCAGTGCTGCTTATCCTCCCAGACAACTCTGAGACCTGCCTGGTACCAATTTACCGACCCCGGAGGGATGGATGGCTTGGTGGGCCATGAGCGCGAGATCGAACCATTGACCTCGTGTGCGACGCAAAGCACCTCTAACCACTGCGCCACATGCGCTCACTATGTACATGCATATATGTCCATATATGCGTATACATTTATATGTACAGTTATGTGCATGTGTATATAAACATTTATGATATGTATACATATATATGCACATATGTATTAATACCTTTCAGTCGACTATATTGAAACCTCGCATAAAGGGTAAATTTGTCGTTAGAATAATTCCGTGATTTTTTTTGTTCAGCAAACACCTTGCTAAGAGAAGTTTATTTTGCGCAAAATAGTTCAATAGAGGTCGTAGCAGTGGCTAACGTTTCAGCAGTTACGCCTTCGTCAGAGCCTGAATGAGCCAAATTGGCGTGCAGTCCACGGAGATGAACACTTCTACCATATAAGATGAAACCTAAACAAAATCGTAAAAGTTGAAACATATAGTAGTCAGCTTTTATTAAATGCTCATCGTATTTTGTTGTGTTCTAGTCCACTAGTCAGTATGTAGATCACCCGCACCGAAAACCACCTGAACGAGGAGTGATGTGTTTGTCTCGGATCCACAAAAACCGATGTGCTATATGGCGCGAAATCACGCGTAGTGACATGACATTCATCTTTACGATTCATCTTTGGATTTTGAGTATAAATTCAAAAAGCTCAAAGGATTTCGCGCGCTGAAGTTCTTCCTGTATGTGCAAAAATGGATCTTTCTACTTAAAGTTCACCTCCTTGTGCATCAGTGCCCTATAATTACCTCCTAATAGTGTTTTAAAATCCACTTTATCTCTTTTGTCCAGGTTCTCTTTAACCCTTCGAGGACCAGCGTTGATAGGCAGGCGGCGTCGCGTTGTCGCCTGCGCGGCACTCGTAGAGGACTGTTTCTGCGTCTCTGTGCGGGAATGTCATGCTGTCTGCGTTTGCATTCCCACGATACGAGACGCAGCCGTTACAGTAGATACGTGCTTGATGTCGTGCGGCACGGTGCCAACGTATCGTATGGTCCCTAAAAGGTTAATGCGGACATGGAGGGGCCTTTCCGTTTCGCCTGTATATTCGCCGCTGGACGTTTTACATGAGATTAGGCAGGCTGTATCATTGCTCATGCGTCTGATAGGATTTTATAAACAAGGAGAAGGCTAAATGCATCCTAAATGTAATACGTGTGGCGGATGATCTCAGAGCTGTTCACCAACGTTGAAGCACTTTCCAAAGATTTATCTTACAAGTACTATGTGTTTTCACATCTTGCAGAAGTTTCGAGAACGCTTGGCAACCTTCTTAAGTAAGGTGCTTTTCGCCGTTTTTGGTGTTGAAGTACTCATGAGCTATTCGCTGGCTTCACCCTGTAGCACTTAGAGACGATAAAGCTCAAACGAAAGATGTGAGTCAAGGACAAGGCGCTGGCTCGACCCACTCTTCCAACACTCTCTTGCAATAGTCAACGAACGCCTTACCTTGACGTCCTCCGAGTTTACAAGGAGATTTGCTCGACCAGCATTCCACGGCTTCCATGAAGAAGAGGAAATCCGCAAGCAGCATTCGAGCAGAACACAAAATGTTTGAGGCCTTTTTATGAAAGACGGATACGAGAAAATGACATGAAATGTTAGATGTGCTGAGATCTGCCCAGTAAAATGTAATTACGGGTCGTGTAGACAAATATTAATAATAAATAGTTCTCTAATACGCTCAACAGTCTATACTGGTTTATTGTCAGTCATTTAAGGGATGATAACATTTTTCAGCTGGTTTTCATCCTCGTTAAGTATTTAGCAGCTACAGCGTAGTGCCGAACTCTCTATATTTAATAATTTCGAGTGATCTGCGAATTTTTGGCAACAGAAGAGAAGCCACGGTAGTGTACTAGTTAATACGCCCCCCAGAAACGGTGAGACGCGTGTTCACCTCCCGCTCAAGGTTCATAATTTTGCTTATCACGCAGCATTATTGGATATATAGTTGTAACACTGTACTATAGCTGAAAAGCAATCGAGCAAGAGTTCTTGTCGATCATAATTCTACTGGACTCATTAACAAGCTTTAGAAGATTGTCCCAAGAGAGCGTAGTGTTTTGTTTGGTCGCATCATGCTGCTCATATTTTGCTCTATATGTTAGACCACATGTATGTTATCACTGTTCCGACATACGATAGCATATTGGTGGACCTTGCCGTCTATAGTGTTTCGAAAATATTTAATTTTTCCACCATATATCAGTTCTGTACTTCGGAAAAGGTTGAGTTTTTCTAAACATTGTATTTTCAGCAGTGAAAAGACAAGCGTTGCCACTTCTGCGACTGTTTTCCACCAGCTCATCGTTGAATGCAGACGCACCAAATTCACACAGAGAAGGAGAAGTCAAGCGACGGTTATTTCGCGTTAGCTTCTCAATGTTTTTAACAAAATCTGGTCACGTATAGAGTGTTAAGCTTCCTAAGTAACACAATGATTGATGGTCTTCACATTACACTCTGCACAGGTCTTTAGTTCGGTCCCGCCTTAGGCACACTAAGCCTTCCATTCCTCCAGGGTGCGTAAATTGGCATCATATTCGTATGATAAGGTCTTTGCAAAGGTTTGATGCATCAGCCGGCCACCAGAAGTCATCGTTGAGGTGGGATATGCACTTGACCCCTATAAGGATGCTTGGCGAAGTTGAATGCATTGCGCATCCCTTAGAGACTGATCACTCTGAACGCCTTACTCTTCAACCCTTAATTGCTTCAGCAGAACCATTTCCATTTTTCGAGTAGTTTAAGTAAGTTCATTCGCTTACTTGTTTGAATCTATGCTCGTTGTACGAACGTAAACGGATATACGTAGAGGGAAACAGCGCTAAATTTGAGCCTTTGATTTCATCAATGTTTTAAAGATGCGTCATGCATTGGACTTAATTAAGGTAGCGAAGGTGGTTCAATGTATATCTAGTCTAGATAACGCTTTTAAGGGGATCACCATTGTTCGCAGTTAGTGTTCCCATTCTACCACACAGTTGTGGTGCCAATTTGCCAACCCCCAGATGAATAGAGTGTTTGGATAACTCTGGAAGCGGGATTGAACCGTGGGCCATGTGTGTCATAAAGCAGCCTTGACCACCCGCCTCTACCTTGTAATTTAGCTTATGACTTACCTTTTGCTGGCTGCTTTTGAAGAGTTTGTCTTGGAATGAGCTTCAATGTATTTTTTGAGTTAAAAGTGATCCACTCTGTTGTTCCATGATTGCAAAACATTTTCAATGCCGAGAGGTCTTATTTTTTGGAAAATTTGTGTTAATGTGACTTATTCATTATAATGCAGTTTTCTTCCACCGTTCAAGTTAAGGTAGCGCGATCATCGAGAAAACACTTAACGTACGAGGATGGCAAGATTGATAAGCTGCGGGCGATGGCGGAATTTGGACTACGGTGTGTTGACTGTGAGGCGACACAGTAACGCTTTTGAAACCCTCATATAGGTTATCCACGTTATGATTTTGTTTGCCTCTTAGAGAAGAACATCTTGACGATTTGCCGTGTGAGCCAAGTCCGGTGAAGAGCACTGCGTACTCGTCTAGTTTCAGCAATAATCTTTACTCACTAACAGATGTATACCACAAGGCATTGAAGGTGAGCTGCTTGAGATTACTTGTCTCTTATGTTTTATATTGTTTTACTGAATAAGCTGAGTGGAATTCAAAATTTGAGTGTCAGCGAGACGTTGAAGCTGTCTCCTTTTTCAGAGGCGCGTACTAATCACTGCACTGCCTGGCTCCTGTTTCCCCATGAATCTTATTGTGATACAAGATCGATTCTCTGAGTAACCAGTCGTTAACGGTTTGCCCTGGTAAGCACTTATCGGCAACCATATATCTTTGTACTCCAGAAAGAGTAGCGGCGGAACAGGCGCCTCGTTAGTGCAGTAGTTAGCACGCGCCTCCGGAAAGGGTGAGACGAGGGTCAACTCCCGGCCAGGACTCAAGCCTTCGCATATTATTCAATACTAATGACTATATGATTATGATGTCACATTGCTGCCAAGGGATTAACTTAGTGTCGTTTACTGTTCTGTTGTTTTCCACAAAAAATTTTGATTGTAAAAAATCATAGAAAGTTATGATATATTGATTATACTAGCCACGAGAAATCGAGTGTACAACACTTTGAGTTCATTGAGTTCTTCATTGGACATAGAGTGTAAAGCGTTCGTCGTCGCTAACTCTTATTGTGGGGACTGGAGCACCCACACAGCATTGGCAAAAGATGAGAAAGGGTAACTGCTGGACTGACGAGATCGCAAGATCGAAACACGTGTATCGGGCTCTATAAGTCACCCTCATTGACCACTGACATACGTGGCTCAAAAATGATTGCAAGACATATTGAATATTGGTAAATGAAAAAAAAATTATAGACTTTGTTATCGTGCAGGTTCATGGTAGCAGTGAAGCGTTAGATGCTCACAGGCGACCACTTGTAGCTATGGGCAAAGAATTGACGGATGCGGAGCGAATGCGGATGCGTATGAGAGTATGTCATGATAGTTCTTTTAATTATGAGTTTTTTTTTAGATTTAGATTCTTTTCTGTTAGATGGCGACAAATGAAGAAACTATTTACTCTTTGCTGGACAGAGACTTTCTGCATTTTTAGTAATCATTCGAAAGCCTAAATTTCTTGCTACTGCACCACCTGCCGTCTTTTCAAAAACCTTCGTTCGTACGCTGTCAAAGGAATAAAACATTTGTGTTTCCCACATGCATTAATGTCGCAATAGAGAGCTTTTATTTCAAGCTATAATAGCCACTCAAATAGCGCAAGTTTCTTCGATTCCAGCGGTGTCTAATTTTAATGGGAAGACCGTTTTTTTACAGTGTGACAGGGAAAATTACATTGTTTGTTTACCAAAAAATCTACGGTCGCGGTGTCTGGTGACTGTAGATTCTGCGGCGGTCCGGCACTGACCAATCGAAATACGTTGACACGTCACATGTGAAATGCGATTTCTGTCATATGATTAGAAATTTTTCCACCACTTCGATAGAAACTCCAGATCTGGCGTATGTCTCCGACTACGAGGTTTTCTCTGCACGTTGATGTGCTTTTCGTGTTTCCAGCAATTTGAATTCTACAACGTTTTAGAAAGGTGTTCTGAGCCACGTAGCGCAGTAGCCAGAGATTAAGGTTTTCGAGTGATTATCAATACTCTTGTGAAAAGATGTTGGCCAACGAAAGGAGTCATTTCTTTGTCGCTGTCTATTAGGGAAGGGCCTTTATCTGTTTTAGTTGGCTCAATTTAACAGTTGCATCCACAATTTTCGAGCATCCTCGCTGCTTTTCGTATTTTTTCTTTTGAAGATATCGAACAAAACGTGAATTATCAACGTTGCAGGCGTTCTATATGTCATTGTTTGATTCGTACTTCCTTCTATGACTGCTTTTTATGAACTTCTGTCTATTGCGGCAAAAAAAATTCTGCAGAACTGGGTGTATATGTTGCTACTTTTAAATTGCAAATTTTTTGTATTATAACTTCTGAACCTGAAGGAGTTGGGTGAAAGGGGAGCGTGACTGAGTAGTTAGTAGTGTTCGGTGTGAGATCGATCCCTCCCAAAACTCTACGGTAATCAATTAGCGAGCACCGCAGCACGACTATCACCGAGCTAGTAAGTTATTTTGTTCGACCCGTATTCTACGATGTCCCTGAAAAAGAATTTCTAAGGCAAGCGGTGAATGCTCGAAGTACTGGGATTCGCATAACATAAACGTTATCCTTGTGGTGTAGAAACAAACTATTAAAATAACTATCACCCGCACCATAATTTATGATGACGTGTCGCATAAGTAAATAAAATAGATAAAAGGATAAGGGATAATAGATTAAGCTCTCAACGTCGATCAATCCCTGAGGGATGCGCCATGCATTCGACTTCAATTTTTAATTTCGTTTGAGGTGATTGAATGCATATCTGGCCTTTACAATGACTCGCGGTGACCTCCCGCTGTACCGATCTGTGCTGCGTATCCTCCCAGATAAGCTGTAGACCAGTCTGGTACCAATTTACTGACCCCGAATAGATAAATGGCCTGGTGAACCATGAGCGTGAGATTGAACCATCGACCTTGTGTGTAACGCAGAACACCTCTAACTACGGGGCGACCTTCGCCCTCAAATAACCAGTGAATTTGTTCTTTGTTGTAATTTTTATAATCAGCCGGCTACTGTTCTTATGACACAGATTTAAGCACACTTTCGTTCGTTGCTTTATATAGGGACCATCTCCTTGTGTGGTTGAAATTGGGTGTGGATTTAGCTGAGGCCCACCCTCTGATCTACTTAACTTTGTCCTCACTTATATTCAGTGCTCTCGAGTGTGTTATAATATGGAGTTTCAATATAACCTAGCAAAAGCATGGCAAGCCCTAACCTTCTAAAAAGTCGCTTCTTTAGCAGACTGAAGTGGAGTTTTTCTCTGTGCGACTTAACCTTGTCCGAGACGCAAAATATTCGTATTACAGCATCGAATTCGATTAATCTACAATCCACTCGATGGTCATGTACTCCGTAGATTGTCAGTAGATGCTTAAAATTCTGGTTAATGCGATTTCATAGACTGTATGTACACATCTAGATTTCTGGAAAGTTCATGCATCGCTTCGAAATTTATTGAAAGGGCAAAAGAAGAGCAAGAAAATGCGGTTTTTTTAACTTAAGATTTGAAGTTTTGTTCACTGTTTTGTCTTTTTGTGAAGCTTAGTTGTATGTTAAGACACAAATCTGTCATCACATTCTGCTGTACGGATCTTGCTGGAGGGGGTCGGACCAGCGCTTGCTACCCCACAGCCTGCATCACTGACCACTCGGCCATCATTTTGCTTCTTTGTTAGTACAGCTTTTTATAGCCTCGTATATGTTGCAGGTGGAAAGTACATCAGTAAGCAAAGGAGCTGATCGTGTAGTCGCTATAGCCTTCACACTCAATTTTTGTGATGCTGCATTTAAAGTCGGTTTGTTTGGATTGTCTATAAGCGTCTTATTACTTTGTTGTATCTAAATCTTTTTCATAGTATACCGCTGCCTACTTAACTGGATCAAAATCTTTGTTTGCTGAAGCCATCCATAGTACAATGGACACATGTAATCAGCTAATTTTGCTTACGGGAATAAGATTTTCGGCGAGGAATCCCGACAAGTTGTTTCCATATGGTTATGGTATGTTTTTAAAACTTCAAGAAAGAGGGGCTTTGATCAGGAACCAGTGATTTCAAGCCTTGTTTCTGTTCAGGAAACATGCGGTATGTGTCGGCATTGATCTCTGGATGCGGTATCATGGCATTTGGATGCGGCCTTTCAATATATCATGGTGTCTCAGGGCTATTGCACCCTGCGGAATTGGAGCCACTTACTTATGTTAGTCTAGACTTGTTCTGTATAGTTGCGGTCTACTTAGTGATTTTCTAAATGGATTTTATTACAAGTACGCGTTAAAGTTCTGTACAGGCAATTCTACTTGAAACGCTATCAGACTTAGGTCTCTGGGGCAGTTGGTCGCTATACGTAGCGCGATTTTCCAATCAGGGTTTTTTCTCCGTTCTGAAAAAACTCCAGGTTTTTAGATTACTTTGGTGCTCCTTGTTTTTCCTATATACTCTTTCATGCTTTTGGTGCATATATAATAGCTATATGTATGTATAACTTGAGTGCAAGACGTAATCTTCTCCTTGCTGTTACTGCGCACTAAGAAGGTTTTTTGAGGAAATCAAGCCTGCTATGGGAGTCGACATTTTCCAAGCTTTCGGTTGACTGCTAAAAGTCTAGTAGAAAGCCAAGCAGAACCAAACATAAAACAGACTGGATTGAAATACAAGCACTCTTCACTGCTGTAGTGCGCTCAGAAGGCCTGTCCAGAAACCAAATGTAATATTGAGATCTGCGTTTTCTAAACAATCTAGATATTATCAGAAGCTTAATGAGCAAGCTTTGTGTTCTTGAATCCGTGTGCACAGCATACTGAACACGTCATCAACGAATGATTAAATTGGATTGTGTCTACATCTTAATCAAATTTTCGTCCATTGGAAGTTGCATTGAAAGTTTTTGTTCAGTACTTGCGTGTGCAAAATTGTTTAGATTTTCATCACACATAGTCGGCATTTGTTTTCCAAATTGCTCAATAGTGACTTTCTTAGGCCTACTATGCGTTATTCATGTCGCTGTGCTTTCAAGGAACGTCAGCTATTACCGCTTATAACGAGGTGATGCGGAAAGCAAGGATAGCGCGGCTTAGCATTATCAATTATGGTGAACAGTTCATAGTTCTTTTAGTCTTCCTATCTAATCTTTTGGTCTAATCGTTGACAACATCACTGTCGATAGTGCAGCTGTTCACTAGTCGGATTGAGTCGACCAGATCTACTTTAATGAAACGGACACGATTTAAAATAACTACCATGACTGCGATAGCAAAAAGTTTTGTTCATCTGTAGGAATTCTACGTTACTGAGAAATGGGAACATATGTCACATGAAGTGAAGTTTTATTGATAGTTGACAAGTAGTTTACATATCATTTCATTATCAAGAACATAAATATCAATTTTACGGTCTGGTCGACTTATTTTGTCTCTGGATTTTTTAGTCAGAAACAGCAGCCGATCCATCTCTAAACGTAGTTTTGCTGGAAGACACTGCGGCAGTCACTGGTGTATGCCATTTTTAGCATTTATTCTGAATTTTATGAGTTTACAAGTGATATCAAGACAATTTTTGCTTTTAGGAGTGTTTTAATGAACTAACCTAATTGAATCTTAATGATATTTTAGGTGGGGATGCGCTTTGTGCTGTCTCATTGTCTTCACTGTTGAATTCACCTATTCCTGACTCGATAGGTTCAATTTTGATTGGATGCTTACTAGGTGATGTAATCTCAGATCGCTATTATTTGAAAGCTCCTAACCTTATCGTTAGTACTCATTAACTCGTCGTTTGGTACTATAAGTGTAGCATTTCGTGCTGGAACACTGTATCTACAACTATCTAATCCTTGACGCCTCACAAGAACAATGCACTGTTTGCGATTACCTAGACCAGGCGGCCATATGCACAGCATATTGTTCGTTTTGACTCCAGAAGGTCTCTAGGGGTAGGAGGAGGAGGAGGGGGGGGGATCTCAATATGTATGTTCATTTGATTGCTAATCGAACACAGGCTCAATTACAAGGGCTGAGAGCAAATACGCTTTTCTTTGCAATTACAATAATACTTATTTGAACGGTGCAATTTGCGGCGATAGACCCTAATCTTGCTCACCACTTCACTAACATTTTCCCCTACACACCGTTCTTGCATGAGTAGCAGGCGAATTTGTTTCCAAGACAACTTCGTCTTAGAGCAGGTATAGGCATGTTGTATGCCAATATGTTCACAAGAAAATACACAATTGAACGATATCAGAATTATGCAATTCTAATTATTTTTGGTTAATAAGCTTAGTGTTTATTGCTCTAGTGTCAGTAATTATGAAACGTCATAATGATATGTCCTCAGGATATTTCGAAACAGTTTTGATAGCTCTATTTGCAGTATCCGGAGGTAACGTGATCTTTCTTAGATTAAAGAGCGCTGTTAGATCTCGACATATTCTAATCTTGAAGAAACTGATTTCGCATTTTTAAGTGTTTGATTTCGTTGTATTAACTCAGTCTTCTCTAGGTACTGTAGCGTCATTCATTATCCGGACAAATGCTGCCCACCTTGTTGGGCGAAGTTTACCGAAACGAATTACAGATGACATTGTTTGTCGCTTGAACAACGATCCTGTCATACGGTGAGAATGTCGACAATAATTCTAATATCATCTTTATTTGGTTTACTTCTACATTCTAGTGATCTGAGAGGCATACCCGTAATTGGAGTAGTGTATTCCAACTTATTTCAAAAGACCACATCATACATACAACATTGAAACATTTCAGTTATTGTGGAAGTTGGGCAAGTGAGGAAATGGGTTTGTGGAAATACAATATTGCGGATATCATTGAAGAAACATCACAGGGTTTGACAATGATAGCGAGATAACATCCGGAAATGAACGCTGGAAAAAAATGAACATTAATGTACCGAACAGTGCCCGTACTATCGTTAATTTCATTTTCTTGGGTTCTGAACTGGGTTAGCCACACTGTCTAAGGTACTCATATATTGGGAGTAGTCTAAAGAGCATATTAGGTAGATTATGACAATGGTCAACAATGACGTAGGGTGATTAGAGGTTATGATAACGAAAGTCTTATTTTTGGAATATTGCCAATTGTAGAATGCTACGAGATTGTTAAGTAGAAATTATTATCTTATTTTAGTGAACTGCAACATCAATGCAGCTTTTGAAGTGTTTTTTTTTAATCTTTACTTACGGTTCCAACTGTGCGTGATAATGAACACCATGCACTCTATTCATTTTCTTATATGATGCCTGCCGGTCTCTACTACTAAAGCAGACGACTTGTGAGACGACCACAGACAATCTTCTGTGAATTTCAGATCAGTACACGATGTGAAAGCCACGGCTTTGGGCGTTGAGCAGTCGAGATTCAAGGCCGAATTGGATTTCAACGGTCGTGAAATTACCCGTGTCTATCTTCACCAGAACGTGGATATTCCATCACTCCTGAAAGTAAGTGTTGTGCTTTACAGTTACGTAAAAATGATCGACTGATTTTCGATATTCGGTACGTTGTTGTAAAGTCATTTGAGTTTCTCATTCATTTACACTCCACTAGAGCTTTATGCTTTTGACAATTCGATGTTTGAGTTAAGTCTGATGATTGATTTTAGGAAGTTAGAGCTCTGAAAGACGAAAAAGAGCTGGAGGAATTCATGGAAAAGCATGGAGAAAAAATCATCGATCGGCTTGGTGATGAAATCGACCGGATTGAGGAAGAGATTACGAAAAAGCATCCTGATATTCGACATGTTGATTTAGAAGCATCATAGCGACCATGGTTTTTGAAGCCATATGTCGGAAAAGTTATATGTGGAAGCTTTATCATAGTGCGACCCACGCAACTTTTGGGGCATTCAAATATATATGGTTTCAAAATTCTGTAAATATTTCGGATACATAGGGTGTGTGTGCATAAGTCTTGCTGGCGATAAATTATCCCGTTATCCTTTTGTTACATCACTTTACATAACTCTGATAGAGCGTTTTCGCAGTCACTTAGTACAGATTCCTTTTATTGGATTAAGAATTATCTTTCATTCACTTTACGATAGATGAAGTGTTAATGTATACTTTTACTAATATAGAGTAAGCTTCTCGTGAATTCACTGTACAGTTCCGTAATTTTAGCGTTTCTATTAACTTAGAAAAAATATGAAAATTTTTTGAGAAAACTGTTTGCCTACTCTTTGTAGCTGCGTTCTCGCCCATAACGATTGCAGTGGTTTTGGCACTTTTTCACGATATTGTTTCAAGCAGAAAATATCTCTATTTTTCAGGTTTTATCGGAAGTATTAAAACATGAAAGCAGTATTTAGCGATTATCTAAATTTTTTAATCATCTCGTCAGTTTTACAAACTCGGTTTGCAAACTCGTCAGAGTTCAGCAAGGCTATTCTTCATAGGTAGCGAATTCAAGCAATTTTTGATAATTTATGCACAGGAAAAACGCGAACGATATTACTAGTGATTGTATACCTGCAGCGGGTAACTGGTATAGTTAAAGGTCCCTGGCATGACACAAAGTTGCCTAGTTGGGTCAACATCTCCAAGAGATATTGAGGGCATTGCACATTCAGTGGGAAGTATTCTATTCAAGTGGAAATGTTGAACTGTTCGGCTTGGAGAGACGTGACAGATCGAACAATGTCTTTACATCTAAGTTCGAGACTTGGCAGTCCTTTAGGAATAAGAACAAATAGAGAAGCCAAAATAGTAGATTATCAGGGCCGATCAAAGTAACGGCATTGAGGACGTTGAGACGAACAGCTTAGAGAGACTTTTGAGTGCAACATTGTGTTCGTGGTCAAAGGGAAACAGTTTTGTAGAAGCTGAAGTTTCGTACTCATAAATTACGCGACCATTTCAATCAATATTGTATTCTCGACGATAACCCAAGTCAATTTAAAAAATATCGTTGTATAGGTCGAGATGTGTGTCTTGCTAGGTTACGATAGCTGTGCTAGGGATTAATATGTCTTCATTGGTACTTTCTATTTCGCTATTTGCTTAATGAAGAATATTCTCTTGGGGGTATCTAATGAATATCTCAGTAACTATGCTGCAGTTTCTAAAATTCAATATAGCGATTAATTCACTTGTACTGTGATTCATAGACGAACACAAAATAATGCTTGAATATGACATTAGGAATTATGCCACTAAACTGAGGAATTATTGAGAACATTTGTTGTTTGAGATCTAGTTATGTTCACAATTACAAAAATGGAAATCATGGGTGCACTTGGAACTGGATGGATGTAGAGTGGATTCGAGCTACAGATACCCCGTTTTCGACTACATGAACGCCAAAATGTTCATGCACTGTAAAGTAGTCCTTTGAGCCGGCCTTTTAAGGCTGCATTTTTCTGCCTTTAATTTTTTTCCCCCTCCATTCCTTTATGGGAATTGAACAATGGAACGACAATTTCGTGAAACCAGTTCATCGCGCGTTTTTTCGGCACCTTAGGAAAATAAGCACTAAAACGGGTACATAGAGGTTGCTCTCTAGTCGACGTTCGGAATGTGTTGAAATGTATTAGATAGTACGTGAAACAAAACTAAAAAGAGTAATAGAGGCACCAGTAAATCGAGTGTGCGACACATATGGAGAGACACTTGGCGAGTCGAAATAAGGGGAAGAATAGTGCTGACTGTCCTAGATAGAAGATAGTTACACGGTTGAAAACATTACTATGAAGCTAATTTATTTACAGTCGAGCAGATCTTGCAGTATAGAATGACCGTCGGCGTTCAAACATAATGTTCTGATAGTTATATCGGTCTAAATAACCGATATTTGCATGGTAGAAGAGTACTCCGGATTTCAACGTATCTTCCTCGTTTTCTCGCTTCGATCATGAAAGGTACTAAGATCCGCTTGTGACTTAAGCATCGACTTAATTTTTGGCCTCCTTTGTCAATGTCGTCGAAAGTTGGTCGGAAGAATTTTCAAAACCTAGTATAGGTATAGCTGTGACAGGACGTTTTTAGGGAATTCTTTTGGGCCCTATCTAGGAATGTCTGCTAGGAATTTTCTCGGGGACATGCGCTTGATTAGCTGAACATTATGACTACTATTGAATTAGCTTTTATTAATGTGGAAAATGAAATTTCATTATTGAATTCTTAGTAATTCGCCTAATAGAATTTTCATAGTGGCTAAATTCAACTACGGGAGAGATGAAGGAATTGTGATGAAAGGTAGAGAATAAAGCGTGTACACACAAATTGTCACTAGCCGTTCGCATCCTAGACAATGAATCCACAATTTTCAGAAAAATTTACTTAATCCGAGAGTTGCACGGAAGCTCTGGGAAAAGCTGTGTGCCTCCTTTGTAGTACCACACGACTGTGGTTGATTCGTTTCCCAACGATCTGACTTCAACCTTCTTCACTTTCATTATTTTTTATTTTTCTTCACGGCGAAAGACGTTCATAGTCGTTTTTTTTCTGCAGAAAGAAGAGAGATATTCTAAATATTAATGATGAGTTCGTCGGCGATTGATACGTTTTCTATGAAAAACGTAATAATTAAATGTTCTCACATCCATCCACCTACGCCACATTGGACAGCGGTAGGTGTATTAATTTGTGAAAGACAACAATAACGACCTTTACTCAGTTTTGATTACTAGTAACTATTTGTCACTTTGGAGAAAGCTGACTACGACCCAATCAATCTAAAGCGATCAGTGATTTTGATATTGAAGTGCTTGAAATATTATTGTACAATATGAACTTAAAATAAGATAATAAACGTTTAAACTGATAAGCCAATTTGAAAATCAGGTTTTCTCTGTTCAGAAAATCTATCTGCATAAAAATCTAATTTTTGAGGTGTTGAAAAAAAAGGTCGTGCAATCACGCTACTACACGAGACGAGGGAATGAATTGTAGTAACTTGATACAATGACTAATCAGTACCTATTATTCTCACATGAACATTTTTCTGTAATAATTTGACAGAAATTTTCATAGTTTAGTCTTCACATTGATTTCCTAACTCTGAATTTTCTAGTCCATTACCAACCGTAGCTCCAAAAATGCATATTGATAGTGAAATTTGAAGGTCATGGTGTACTGTAAGCAACTACATCACTCATAAAAACTGGAATAAAACGTAAGAAAGGTGAAAATAGATATTCTAAAATCAGTATGGTGTTCGGAAACTCTCTCGATAGCCCTGATCTCTTGATTCCGTTTTCGCATTGGTGAGAATTCTGGTTTTTTCCTCTGGTTTCATGGTTCTTTCTTAGAGAATTAGAAGACATTAATGAAGCGGTAAATGTGGACCGCTACCATGTGATGTACTAGGATTAAGTCATTATTACGATTCGGATATATATGACTACTCGATTTTTTTGGCGATGATTTCCTTGCAATTAAGCTGTGCACAGCATTCTCCACTTATAATGCTCCCTCTCCTCTCTCTCTCTCTCTCTCTCTCTCTCTCTCTCTCTCTCTCTCTCTCTCTCTCTCTCTCTCTTTCTTTCTTTCTTTCTTTCTCTTTCTCTTTCTCCCTCTCTCTACCTCTATTTTTCTTCTTCTGTCTTTCTCTCTTCATTCATTAGATCTGGGTTATTCATTGTAAGTGAGCAAAAGAAAAGTTATAACTGCGGTGATAGGAAAACACTGATTCCCATAAACTTTTTTTGCTACAGAAACCCTAAGATTCAATGAACTTCCTCATGAGATAACACTTATCTAATCATGTTGAGATGCATCTGCTCACAAACATCTGAAAGATCTTGGAAGCCGTGACCTTAAGATTTTCTTCTAAGTATACTTTTCAAAATTCGGTAACAATAAAGCATTTCATTTGTCAGGAAGCAAAAATTGCAATCTCCGGCTAATAATTCTGATTTTTCATATTTTCTAAACACTAGGTGTCTTTTCAGTTTCCTAGCAGGAATTCTTGCTCAGTCGAGATCCAGTTATCATTCAGTTTTACCCAGGTGTTCGAAACTATGTTAGAGTTCAATAATGTACAACTGAGGTGGGGAGACAATCATTAAGCAGATAGTTTCGTGAATCTCAGGTTATGTTTCGATGTGAAATGATCTGACCTCATAGTATCTCAGAAGTGATGAATTTCTCATCAACGATTCTGTCGTCAGGTGGAGTCCGTTTGTAAAATTGATGCATTCGCCATTTCCGTACCAAACAACGTACGCAGTATTTTACAGTGATAGCAAGAAAGAATAAAGATAATAGTATCGCTGTGGTGATTCCCACCCATGGGTCGTAAGCTTTGTAGAAGTCGGCTTCCGAACGTGCAGGATATACCTTAAGTTAGATTTATATACATATAATATGTCACATCACTATACTATTGTAGTTAGAATAATGTTACTGTTTTCAAATCTACGCTCAGAGGTGTAACCTTTTCTCATGCATTGATTCCTTCCTATGACGAATCTGAATGGTTTATTCTTTGACATGGGCTGGATATTGAATTCTTCAGGAAAAGGAGATACAAGTAAAAAATGGAAAGGTCTTATTTGAGTTCAGTGTTTTTGGCTTTGTAAAGTGTTGAAAAATAATTTGGCGTCCACATTCATCTAATCTACTAATCAGAAACTCCATTTTGTGCTACAAAAACGAGCCCAAAAAAATGGTGAAGCAGTGACACAATGATATTTGAGGTGAATGACAAGGACGCAAAGGTGTTTTTACTATTTTCTTTGAGGTTGTGACTAAAAGAAAATCCTTTATCTTGTGTGTCCCGAGAACGCGGAACTAAGAGATCATTTACATGATACTAAAAAGATTTCTGCCAACCGAACGTCAGGTTGCTCTAACTTCATTGCTGGTTCCAAACTGTTCAACAACTCCATCTAATAAAAAATTGAAAGACCTTTTTGGACCTAGGTAAGACCTGATGGTATTGCTCGTTATATTAATATTAATAAAAATAGGGGCGCCGTGGCCGAGTGGTTGAGATGTTGGTCACGCATGCGTAGAGCTGAGGTATACCCCCACTTCTCTTCGGCAGTTAACGACAACGCTTAATGGAACGCCACAGCAAGATTATTTTCGAGATTGCTATGAGACTAGCTCAACCAGTATTCTACGCCGTTCAAGGAGAAGACGGAAATATGAATTAAATGCTAGACGTACTGGGATCCGCACAGTGAAAAAATAAAAAAATAAATAAAATAAAAATCAGTATTTGACGACTGTGCGAACTAATGTAATGGTAGTATAGCCATAGTGTTGCTCACTTCCATGAAATCTCTCTTTTCGACGCAAAACGGACATCGTTTGAGCATATCACTATCACAGCTGATAAGGCGGTGTATGTGTGCTTGTCGTCGGTTGGTGGCCGAATTTTGCTGCTGAGCAGTCAATCAGTCAGTCAATCGTTCTAAACTGCTCGAACATGGGCCAAGCCAGCTCACAACTGCCGGAACACCAAGTTGAACAGCTGAGTATCGAGAGTGGATGTGAGTCTAAACAAATCCTTCTTTATGTAATGATTATTTTCTCGTCGAATTTGTTATCACGCATGCATTACTAACAGTGTAGAACAATATCAGAGTACACAGTTTGAATGTACTGAAAAGCACAAAATTAAACAACTATAGAGATGACTGAAAGTATAGAAATTTTTCAACGAAACTTTCCAAAAATTGTATACACTGTTATCAAGCAATGTGAGTTTCATTGTGGGTAGAAAATTTTCAGTATGAATGGTTTCAACGTGGGACTCGTTCAATGTTTCAGAGTTTTAAATGTTGCAATGTTAAACTGTGGAAAGCTGAAGTAATCATATTTTGTCCAAGTGTTTTTTATCTCTTCCGTTAAGAATGACATCATTCAATTTCTGTTATGTGAAGGATGTGAAGTTGGTTGCTAGTTCGGAGCTATAAGAAACTCCCAAGGTGGCTCATAAACGGAATAGGCAGTGGTGCAAAGATCTACTGAAGTAGATTTGAGAATGGGCTGTTAATCCTTGTTACACAGAAATGCGTGTGTTTATGCGTAATAAGTATAAAGGCAAAAAAATATTCGCTGTCAATCAATTCACTAGAGAATTGCAATGCATTCAATCTCACTAAACATTGTAGACATCACTGAATGCACATTTGGCTGATATACTGACTTACAAGAGCCTCGTACCAGTTTATCAACTTTGGAGGGATTGAGGGCTTGATTAGCTCAAAGCACACAGTGGCGCCAACAGCTGTGTATTATAGATGGTATTGAGCGAGACCTCTAACCACTGCGATACACATACTCCAGTACAAGTACGGACATAATTACATGCATATAAGCGTGGATATTTGCGTGCGTTTATGTAAATTCTATCCTGCATCGATCCACTTAAAAGCCCACAGACGACTTTTTCGTCTGTGAAACAATTCGTGAACTTATTGCTTCATGCACTTGAAGCAAGACTTCAACACTGGGCTGGAATTCTGGTAGGATACGAGGGATAATGGTAGGATTCCAAATATTACAGTAATATTTCCAAAGTTACAATATCTAGGATCCTTTAGGTCATAGAAACGTCCTTCTCCAGTATCATATTACAATCCTCTACCCCAAACACGGAACTTTTGATAAACTAAAAATCACAACCGCAGTCCAGAATCGTGTTTGAGTTCAGGCCATAGCGTACGCTATAGAATAGGGCTGTATGAAGCGCTGCGATGTCGGATGCAAAAAGACCCGTCTGTTTACTCTGAGAGTAAGACGAATCATCCGAGAGTAGACGTTCTCTCTTCTCAAAACAATAAAAGCAGATGTGTGGCGTGGCGAGAGCTTACTAGTGTCCTTTTGAGCCACTAGATTATTTGATTCTAGGGTGATAAGAATAACTAGGGGTTATGTATGATGAAGAGTGCTAGAAAAGGTAGATGGGTACAAGAAAAGCGAAAAAAAGAATGGACGAGAATGCGAAACTGCGAGTGTCATTAGCGTGAATGGTTTACTTGTTTAGCAAGTCAGATAGATGAGAGGTGAGACGAAAAATGCACATTAAAAGAAAAAGTGATGTGGGACTTCAAAAGCTAATCTTATAGCATTGAACTATGGTGAATTAAGTAGCAAAAACGCTGCTATTCCGTCGGAAAATAAAGTTTTGAGTTTATTTTTTATTTTTCGTTTTGTTGATACTGAGAACATATTGGTCGTTCATCAAATTCAGAGCACGACTGTACAACTTTTTATTGGAAAACTACTATTTGTAATTTAGTCCTGCGTAGAGGAAATAGTGTGGTGTTGTAGTTTTGCACGAGAAACAGTCCGAGAAAAAGATCGCGCCCAAGCTTGAACTGATTCTCATTAGCTATCGACTTCTTATCTGATCCAGCCTATATTCTTCTCGTTCCAAGTGCATTTTAGATCGTTCCTTGTTCGTATTTTTGACTGTTACAGCTGTTTCGCACCTTTTTTTTTTCAAGATTCTTCAGAAGATCCTACAGAGATGCAATGTGTCGTAAGGGCATCTTAATTCAATGCCGATATTGCTTGTATTTTTTTAAATTTGTAGCTTTTTGTGCTCTAATTTGTGTTCAAAAGAAATCATTATCAACTCAGTGCAGTATTGCAACGTAGGTAGTGTGTGTGCGAATTTAGTCATACAATTTTATACAAATGTGAATAACCAGTAGAGATTTTTGAAAAAATATATGTCTAGATGGAGCCATATGGAAGCAAAATAAATCAGTATTAATAGTGAATAAATTGGTAAATGGGAATGAGATTTTTCATATCAATGTAATTAGTCATTCTATCGATTAAAATTATACTCTCTTGTTCAAGAAAGGTATTTTCGACTGTTTAACATTTACAACCATTGAATCAAATAGTTTTTTTTTGAATGATCGAATGATTTTGAAATAATCTTACGAATTATCCTTTCTTGAAAACTTGCGCAAGTTACGTATAGCTTCTTCAAAGGCAAAGACTGACGTTTTGTTGATTTCGCCATATCAGAACCTAGACGTACTATACGATAAAAAATTTGATTATTCAGCGAATACTTTCCATATGTAATAATTATCTAATGTAAAAAAATAAGAATTTTGCGTATCCATTGACTTGATTCTAAAATCTAGTGAAAGTCGGACATTCGATTTTGCGATATCTCCTTGTTACTCGATCCTGTAGTGTCGTTTTCGTCTCAATCAATCTGAGCTTTTTTCCTGCATAACTAAATTTAATCTCTGATCTACAAATCTACAGATGAGTGATTTAATGCGAATTCTGTTTTTCTTGATGAGCAAACACAAGATTGTTAGTATATAAATCTGTCGAAAAGTCAGCTGTTGTAAAAAATTGTTCAATAAAACATCGCTCACCAAGAAAGCCAGAGAATTATTGATCGTGCTGAGGTTTGTGAAAGTCGGTCTTGGGAATTGCTCTAATGAGATTCAACTCAAGGTAATCATCACAGCCGATAACTGATACGTATATTGCTCGTGCTCAAGAGACTAGGGCCCCCTTTCACGTCAGGGTCCTCCTAGTCGTCACTACGGACCCGCAAGTTTTTCGCAATTGGAGGAAGGCTTCCCACCTCTTGACCAGATTGCAACGACCTTATATGTTTTTCATTCTTGAAATGGAAAAGTGAGATCCATAAATAGTTTTTTTAGTAAAAAAAAACACTTTGCGCCTCGGTGAAGGAGTTACGATACTGCAATTCCTTGTAGTACGTCTTAGAGGTTGCCTCATTCTTCCACAGCGTTGGCGACGAGTTGAATTTTTTTATTATTAAGTAGATGCGTCAATGGTTTACACCATAAAGTTTTAATTAATTGTATCTACTAATTTTAATAGCTAAAACTAATTACTTTTTTATCAGTGGAACAGTTGAAAAGCATGGGTAAATCTGGTCGACAATGTTGGCTCTTGAACTTTTTCCAATGATAAGGTAGGATTTGTTATCCAGCGAAATATTTTAGGTTTTTTCAAATACGGGTTGGAAAGTTTCCAATATAATTAGCATTTAACTGGATTTGCAAAAAATTGGCAACGTTTTTCAACATCCATACAGGTAGTTCACCAACAATAGGCACCAGAATAGGCATCACTGTTCCAGCAGTTTAATCGGATTGCTGTCAAATACCCCATGTAGGTGGTTGGGTTGATGTATGAGTTCCGTTTTGTTATGGCTTCAAAATTCGTCGTAGTCCTTTCTTTGAAAAAGTGTTGTGGTGGTATTTCATGGTATTGGACTTGATTTTCCTTTCTTTCTTTGCTTAGAGTCCCCACATCAAAACCATCAATGGCCCGGTGGTCCTCCACTCTTTACCTCAGTGAGTCACGCACTAAACGGAAACTGGAAAATTCTTGGTCGGACAGAATTTTTATGAATCAGAATTTTTCAGTTGTAAAAAGTAATGGGAAGTATTTTCTCAAACTTGTTATTTATCCTGTAGATCGACATCCACAAAGCCTCGGCATAAATCGTCAAAACTAGATTCAAAATCAAGATATCCAAAACAGCGGTGTGTTTCAAACCGTATGAGTGTTTTGATAGTTTTCTATATAGGGAGTCAAAAAGCTCTGAGGAAGGCGAGATTGTTAGCCGTTGTTTTTGAGGACGATTTACCAATCTAACGGAAGCTTTAGAAAAGGATAGTACGTAAGATAAGCTTATTATTGCTCGTATTGTCAACAATTATTCCTAGAAGCAAAACATAACTGATTCGGATGGAGCAGTAGAAGTGAAAGCGAACAAACAACGGTGATATCTCTAGAACAATTTCTATGGATTCTTAAAAAATGCAGTGAAGTATTAATATAATATACGCCAAAGAACCACTGTTAGAATAAACTTAGCAATAAATATTCAATGAATTGTTGTAAAGTCATATGAAGATAGATCATGGCCGCTGTGTGGCAACAGTTGGAAGAACTAAAATCAGTAATGTTGAGCATGGTGTAGGTGATTCGTGCATGAAAGTTTTCATATGTACATACTTAGTCGTGGGAAAATAAAACACGGCATTTTTGAAAAGGAATTGCACGATAATTTTTAGGTGATTTTACGACTTCAAGGGCTTGCAATTAGCGAAAGAATTTTACTAATTTACTTTAGTAACTTTACAATTTCTGCAGGTTGAGTTTTGAAGAAAATATGTGGTATATGCGGTGGTCTAACGGCCATGCAATAGCGGCAGTTGCCAGATTGATTGTGTTTCGATTAGAGAAAAAAAATGAGAAGCAGCCCCGAAGTCTCTCGCATACTTTTCCTACGACGAACTGACGACAATCGCTTCACGTCTCGAAACGATGAAGAAGAAGAAGAAGAAGAAGAAGAAGAAGTCAGTCGGTTAGTGAAGCCTTCAAATTATAGAGTCATGACGTGAGGAACAAGTTAATAAATTCGAGCGATTATCTGTGTATGCTGTAATAAGAGCCGAGCTGCATTTTCCTTCTTTCTCTTTTCTCCAAACATTTTTCATTGAGATTTGTTTATTGCAGAAAGAAAGCTGGATTTTTAGCTTGAAATTGATTTGTTCATCATTAAGAAAGCACCAGTAGAAAAACGTTGTGAGAGATAGAGGTCTTAAAAGGACATTAATTCGAACTACTTATTATTAGTAATATTAAGCTCTGATAATTTTAGATATAAAAGTCCTAACTTGTGTAAGTTAACGGGTTTTCGCTTCACATAGGATTTTATATTGCTAATGGGAACGTTAGGAGAGCCATAAGTAAAATACAAGGATATCTGTGAAAAGTTGAAGATAGGAGCAATTAATGAGTGGCTTCAAATGGCTTTAAATGTAAATAATGGCTGCACTTTAGAGATCCGAAAAGGCGTTCTCACAACAGAAAGTGGCTGGTTAGCTAAAACATTTGCTTTAGGATTTCCACGTTCTCTTCAATATGTCACTAGCCATTGCACTTCTTTTGCACCAAAAGGTGCAAAGCAAGTACATTGGTGATTATTGTTTAGTTAATGTGGGAAAGGAATAAATCGAAGTTACTCTCGGATTTGCTTACGTTTTGATAGCAAAACAAAACCATTTTTTACTTTTTTTTCCGAAGTATTTGTTGAAGCGTTAGATACATGCCATCTCAAATTGCCTACGAATTCTTTTTTGTCGTCAATTTATGGGGCCTCCTCCTTGAGCAAGACTATCTAGCCACTAATAAATTTTATTTCTCTATCAAAAGCCTGGCTAAGTAATAAGGAATAACGAAAATCATGTCGTCTTCGATGAGATCTAGTAGTAGCAAGGTCACAAGTATCTCTTTGATCCATGAAAGCAAGCTTCTACATGGCAGTAGAGTAGAAGCGATCTGACATATCTTTATCAGGATTTGAAGAAACAATAAAAGAACTTGTTGAGAAGGAAACGTATTTTCTGCAAAGCAGGAAATGCACTAAGGCCCGAACGACTACGTGCTACTTAATCAAGGCAGCTAAGCAAAGCGTTCATGTAAACGAGATTGTCTTCGATAAGCATTGAAAAAAGGTGCTATATTCAAAAGAGCAACTAGAAGAAGGTGTGAAAGATGTTAAGCCACGGATTGCTTTTTTTTCAGCTCCGGTAGCGGGCAGCTTTCATTATTTGGTGGAAAGGATGAAAACAACTAGAGGTGTATGTGATGAATTTTCTATCAGCAATGACTCAACTACTCACTGAAGAATCTGCTGATTATTGGTTTTATGGTGAGGGAGGGACAAACGTTGGAATGTTGTAATGAGTCACATTGTTCCTAGAGATACTGATCAATGTTCTTAATTCGGCGCTGATCTTCGACAACTGACGGCGATTTCGCGGCTCGGAATTTTACATGTTTCTAGTATAGACTGTGCTTCATCTCTAATTTCTGTGAAGTGTTTATTCAACTTTTGAATTTGTTTATAATAGAAATTCTCAAAGGAAAGTTGAAAACGAAACTGAGCTTTTCTCTAATTCCGGTGCAAACACTGACTATACCCCTATGCAGTTAGCATTATATTCTGTAGACGGAATTCCCCTTGCTCATTTCATTTGTTTTAATGCTCGAAATCTGAGCGAATCACGAGATAAAAAAGGGAAAAAGAAGACGTTTCGCGAGGTCTAGCAAATCAAATTTTCGTTTTAGTTGAACTATTGGATTTACTTCTTGTTGTTCTACTGTAAGTTTTAGCCTTCTTTGAAAATAACGAAGTACAACAGTTCTATGGCAATAACTTCATATATTACTATTCATTACTGCTATTTATCATTATTACGTGGGCGACGAGTAGCGTGGTGGTCAATGATGCGGTGTATTAGAGAGCAAGGTGAACAACATTCTCTTCTAATCAATCAACGAACGCTGTTGGAAATGCCTTAGTTCGGTACTTCCAAGATTGTAAGGCGAATCATCTTAAATTTAATTTTACATTTACAAAGAGGATAAAATCCCCATGGTGCGCTAAACAACAGGTAAAATTTTCGAAGACCTTTGTGGAGGATGAATGCTAGGAAATGAGTCGAATGCGAGAAGTGCTGGGATCCGCAATCGAATTGTGACGAGGGGTTGTGTAAATCAAATGAATAAATAAAGTTATTACTTTGCGAGACACCACATGATCGAATCTTCCACGTTCTAACGCAACTTGAATTCGATTCCTATCCCTACAACCATGATCCACAATAATTTTCGAATTTTTTTGCTCGTGAATTTAATTGTAGATTGAAAATTTTCTCGTTTTTGTCGTGAATCTCGTTGAGTGCTCATCGACTCAACTCAGCGTAGTTTTCAAGATAGCCGTCCTAGGACGTTCGTACGCCGATTAGAGCAAAGAGGCTTCTTCGTGACAAGTGTGATACCGACTTTCCGACTCCAGAACAATGGATGTTTAATACAATCGTAGTTCGGCTGAATCAACGCTCGGGCTAGTTGAGCCATCCAATTAAAAGAAGGGATTACCAACAATGCGCTGCCCGCTCCTCTGAGGCTGAAATGAGGGTGGGGGTATGTTTAAGCTTGAAACGGATTTTGTGATAAGGGAATTGCACTCAATGCATGTCTGGCGCTGTACCCATCATTTGCTCTTATTAATGTATTAGTTACTTCAGTAGTTACAAATCTTATGCTGCTTTAGTTAAGACTTGGAAGAAATGAATATTAAGAGTTGGATATAGGAGATATCAATTTTATAAGGGATAATGTAAGGATGATAAAATAAAAATAAAATAATGTAATGTAAAGATAAGAGCGCATGTGGCGCAGTGGTTAGAGGTGCTATGCGTCGCACACGAGGTCAATGGTTCGATCTCACGCTCATGGCTCACCAAGTCATCCATCCCTCCGGGGTCGGTAAATGGTACCAGACAGGTCTCAGACTTGTCTGAGAGGATAAGCAGCACTGACTCGGTTCAGCGGGAGGCCACCGCGAGTCATTGTAAAGGCCAGATATGCATTCAATCACCTCAAACGAAGTTAGAAATTGAAGTCGAATGCATGGCGCATCCCTCAGGGATTGATCAACGCCGAGAGCTTTATCCTTTTTTTAATGTAAAGATGGTAGCAGAAGACAAACTGACGAGATATTTAATCAACATCTTATTTCGAGTGTTCTCTTAAGACCACGCTTAAATTTGTAAAAAATCTCATAATCATTATTGGGCCAATAGTCATGTGGTCTTAATAGTCTCTAGTACAGCCCGATACACGTATTTCGACCTTGCAATCTCATCAGTATAATACAAAAATACCAGCCTAGAGCAATGGAGTGCCGAAATATGCCAATCTTGTGATTTTTCACATGACGCCAGTGCAGTGTAAATCCTTCGTCGTCACTTACCTCTTTATAGAGAGTAGGGGCTCCCGAGAGATTGGCTAAAAAGACTTAAAGACGACGGGTTCCACCCGACCGACGAAACTGTAAGGTTGAAACACGTGTATCGAACTGTACAAGAGCCCAATAAGAGACCATATGACATGTAGGCTCAGATAGGTAATTACGAGATATATTCATTCAATGTCGCTCTTTGCGGATATCAATGAATTAGCTTGTTAGTAAAAGTTAATGCTGTAATGATTCATTCGTAATGTTTGTGGAGTGGATAAGAAAAGAATATGGCGTTTTCAAATAAGCTTATTACGTTTTTTCTTGAGTGTTGAGAAAACAGAGTTGAATCTTGAATTAGCCCTGCTGAGCGTATAATGACCATACCCTTTATGTTTGTCTCAAGCAAAACTATAGATATTTGAGTAGAATAATGACGATAAACGCAGCACGGTTAGAAGAGGAAGTAAATTACTGAAGCTCCGTAAAATCCGAGCCAGCCTTCTGATTAGAGAATACGTTAAAACTGAGGAAGGCTAGAGTGAAAGATGATCAGTTTGGTCTATGCTGACGTCAACGGAATAGTTAGAAGGCTTGCATCGATGAATCTCAGCGAACAACGTCGAAACGCACATTTATTTCGAAGATTTCTGTAAATGAAATGGTTTCTATGTTCTCTATGCTAACGATATCCTTATCAAACGTATAAAATTCTGACTGGGATTCTGTATGGAAGTCTCCACGTACAATTTGATAAAAGATTCATGGAAGGCAACGAGGGTGTGGAAAAGCTATTTTTTTTGAAGCACTTCAAATCCAAACTGCATAAATTTCCTGTAGGAGTTGCGAAAGTATTTGGCTGATTAGGTAGCAGTCTTTTGATCCTTCCAGGCTCTGAGGAAGGCGGGATGCGTTGGAACTTCAGCATTTAACAGTAGAATAACAGACTCATTTTCACTCGTCGAAAAGTTGCCAAGAGAAAATTGCTATCAAAAATCACTATGTGGGAAGCTAACTTTTCCTTGTTTCTCGACATTACTAAAGTTTTGCGCTACTTCTTTTTCTATTTCTTCATTATTCGCCAAAAGAGAATATCTTGGAAATGCCTTCAATATGAAATAGCTAGTACATTTGGGTGACTGATTGCTTGAAACCTTAAAGTGAAATTCACAAACGATAATGAGACATGAGAATACTTAGTAGCTCTATTGCTTGATAAAGCTGAAAAGTTGATCATCACTGATTATTCTTAGTAAGTCATTTCTTCATGCCTAAATTCTCCAAAACTCGTGAGCATGGGTTTGGGTGAAAGCTCAAATGTTTCTAATAAGACTTGCAAAGATTATTCTGTTCATGGCAATTTTGTCGGTGATATTTGCTTTAGGATATGAATATGATTCAATGTATATAACTGTTATTCACCACATTAACGAAGGTTTGTGTAGCGCAGTGGTTGAAGATGTTCTCAAAGGGCTTGGCGATGTTTTCTTGATTTTGACTCCTTGCTAAATTCTGCAACATTTCACTTATAAGATGAATGTTTTGGTTTCAACCTGGCTCACAGTTGTGTAGGAATGCAAATCAAAGTAACTTAGAAAATGACCATAAGGTACAAATTTGAATCAATTTAAAAAACTGAAGATTATCTGATTTTACTGCACGATTATGTCAAGGCCCAGATCGTCAAACGCTAAGGTGGATACAGTAGTCGAGATTGTCTATGAAAAACTTGGCGTTGATGCAGGTAGAGAAATGCATTTGATCGTCGTAATATCTCAGATTAGACCTTCTTAGTGGCTTCATGGAAACCATGAACTGCACCTCACTCTGAGCAATAAGGGAGATTGGACGACAGGGAAGACATATGATTTGCTTGTGTGTTCCGCCGTGTGAAGTGCCAGGCAGATAATTTCCTACGAAAGGGACCCTTTTTCGTCTAGATATTTATGAGCAGTGTTTTATCTCTATTAGGAAGTGCAACAATTCTTGGAAAAATGAAAATAAGTAGAAGCACTACCAATGACGACTAGATGTAGCCCAATCAATGACCAAGAAGTATTCTGACAGCAAACTCCTGTTTACACCACTGCCATATATCATTCTCGTGACTTTGGTCGTTCATGAAAAGCGTTTGATGGCAATGAAGCAAGAAGCATTTCATTAGAGTTAACCGAATGAGAAGCACGCCCATCCTACATATGAAAGCTTTGGGTTTTTTAAGAAGCTGTATCATAAGAATACGTTCTTCTCATCACATATTTCCGTCGTTGTGATACGAGAGATTTGATTTATGAAATAGCTACAATGCTGCATAACTTCTACCGCTACATTTCAGTCAATGATAAAATTTTCCACTGAGGTGAAAAATGTCCACGTATTGATTTAAAATTCGGAGCTCGCAGCTAAGTCATTTTTTGAACTGGTTTCAGTTAAGCAAGGATTAACCCATGGGAAGCAACTGAACAAGAAAGAATACGTTTGCGGGTATGCTGCAATTTAAATTTTGAAATGAATGGCCATCTTTGCGCCCTTGATTTTGTTATTTAATCGCTTGTTTATGAGATATTCGCTAAAATGGGTGATTATATGAATAATGAAATAATAAAAAACCATGGACCATTTTCCAGTGTTGAAAAAGCGATGCTCAACTGACATAGGCGTGCTCAATTAGGTCTTCGACTACTTGGTTTTCCAGTGCTATACTATGAAATATTATCCCCGAAACATGATTTCACGTTACTTAAGTCAAAGGTGCTACAAACATCTACATAGCGCTTGTAAGGTGTCTTTTGAAGACCATTCAGTTGAAACCGACTGCAAAATTTCGATTTATGACAACTGTTTAGTTCTTGTGATTTAGTGGAAAATATTAGAGAGAGAGGCTTAGATGAACTGTAGTCAGGATGGTCGACGGAGTATATACGGAGAGAAGTAGACAGGAAAGTCCTAGGTCAACATCTATAGAGATAATTCTTACAACATAGAACGAGATGTTTTTTGCTTTCCTAAACCAATCACACCTCCAATAGAGCACTCTAATCGTATGCGATCTCTAGGGAATAAATCAGATGTGAATAGCAGGATTCCCACATATCATAAAGTTGTATTAAGCAATCCTTGAGAGAATCGAACATCTTGTAAATGAAAAATGCCTTCGATCATTATTATTCAAAATTCTATTGTAAGAATCACTCCTTGATCTGTAAGGTGACTACTTGTCAAAATGTGCAAAACTAAGTTTTTTGCTATAATCTCTTCTTTATATCTACATGTTCTTATGCTTGAAAGCACTACATACTCCATGAATTATATTAGAATTGCAAAAAAGCACTCGTCGGGAAATTCATGAACGGCAGAAAATGCGGTGAGGGTGGAGACAGCGCTTTCTGGACTTTATGGCCGCTCGTAAAGTCACCATCTGTTGGATGACTCTCAGGGGTGGCATTTGGATGTGTTTGTGAACAAATAAAGAAACGTCGCTTCTCAAGAAATTAGTTGATTGATTTAATGGATTTTCTCATGACGACGCACTAATTAATGTTTGATTGCTCATCAAGCGGTACCTATTTTTGTTAATATGGTCATGACAATAAGGCTCATAGAGTCTGCTCTTTAATATTCAAAAGAAGTAGTCTTGTTTCTGGAATTTCTTTTAGCGGAATTAAAACGCAATCATATCTGTTTGGAAACCATTGCTATCTCCAAGCGTTCATGAAATTTATGCTTAATTCGAATTGGAAAGTATTCAGAAAGTATCGCTTCCAATCCTTTTACAGTTAAGCTTTACGACCGACTGTTTTTAGTAATACTACCAAAATTTCCAGGAAAACGGAAGAAACAGTTTTTGTATTGCCAAATGATAATGTCTCAGAGCATGACATGTTTAGAAGTGGTTCACCATTGAAGAAAGAGCAGATTTTTATTGAATTCCTAGTAGTATTCCTACAAAAGTAAAGTGTCATTGTGTACTAGCACTATTACTAGTCTTCTTGCATTTCTACAATGTGGTGATAAAATAGTTAATATCTGCGTTTTTATTTTTCCTTTGAGCTGCAATATAAACTTATTTCTCCTGGATATACGGAACTGTATCTAATATCGGTTCTATTTGATTGCCAGGGGACAGATGAAAATCAATCACATTCGCTGGAGAGGAACTTTTCATAGCAGTGTTAGTAACCATTCGGAAGCTGAAACTCAAGGCTGCAGCTCAAGTCGCCGATTTTCAAAAAAGACTTTTTCGACATTGCTACAGAGAAGATTTCTTGGCTTCAGGCACCCATATTTCTCGCCAGGCAGAGATTTTGTGTGGATTATTAGTAATCATTCGATAGCGTAATCGAATTTGAATCCAACGATGTGCTTATGTACTGAAAAGGTTGTTTCTCTGGAACGCAGTAGGTATAATAAGTCGAATTCTCATGTGCGATCAATGGCTGCATCAGCCAACTCACGTGCGGCGGGCTGGCAGCCACGTCCGATGACGCGATGACCATCGATTTTTCGGGCATACGAACGCGTAGAGAATTATCGCGTCAGCGATTTACATGTCCACCTCTTGAACCCGCACGTGAGTTCGCCGATGCAGCCATTGGTCGCGGATGGGAATTCAACTTATTTTACCTGCTTCGTATCAGAGAAAGGATCTTTTCAGGATATAAGAACAGCGTTTGAATCAAATTCGATTACGCTATCGAATGGTCATTAGTAATCTGAAGAAAGAGCTCTATCCGACGAGAAAGATGCTTGTTTAAGACATAGTTTTGTGTGAATGCCACAGCGTTATAAAAGAGTCTTTTGGAAACCCAGCGAAGGGAGGCTGTAGCCTGAAGTCTCAGTTTCGAATGGTTACTAACAACTCCATGAAACGTTTCTCTCCGCGAGTGAGCTCGGCTTTTCATTTGTCTCCTCCTATTTAGAAAGAATCAATATCATACGGTAAGAGTTTAATGTTATTAAACGTGATCAGATCCTTGCGAGATCCTTTCATCATTTCTGTGTGGCTCTTGCCAACTTTTCCTGTGCAAGGATTGTTATCACGTAATTTCAGCAAGCAGCAGGTGCATTGGGCGTAATGGTCTCTATCAGCCTCTAGTCTTGCATACGTCTTTCCTCACACACGCTCCACTAGATTCGATACTTTCCAAATTCGTCAGATTTGATAGAAGGTTAATGTGAACACCAATCAGTTGGGATCAAAAGCATGAAATTTTGGCGTCATTATGGGATTTTCCATGCATTAGACATGATTATTGGCGAACTTCGCACAATATTCTGCTCCTAGAGAGATGGAGGGAGAGCGAGATAGCACCGGCTGCTAGCGTGGGCCCGTGATTGGACCGAAGGGCTCGTAAACCATATGGAATCCCTTACCGCTGCTTCAAGGACGTCTCTGTAGTTAGCTGAGCATTGATACAGTTCGCTGGTCACCAAGAACTGATATTAGGCTCATCAGATAGGATCAAAATACTAGCTTGATAAATCGGTAGGCTCCGTAAGCATTTTTGTAGGTTGAATTCATTCAACATCATCCATCATTACAACGTTCAGTGAAATCGAATTCTTGGCACCATAGGAGATTGATGAGCGTCGGGTGCATGATAGTTGATCGTTTAAGATGAGGTAATGCAGTTAATGAGATACAATTTGCACCCTGCTCTGTTGTTTATTCCGCTACTAATTTGGTTTTTTTACCCTACCAGCTACACCTTTCACTTTCTCTATCCTTTCTTATTGCTAGCGCGAGATATTCGCATTTGAGAAAAAACCTTGTACTTTTTTTGCATGAACGCTCTTTAGCATTGGCGACAATGAAGCGATAAGTAGCACATGATGATCTGCCATCACTTAATTTTGCTCTTAGCTACACTTGGATGGAAATATCGAGCTCATTAGCCTACGATTAACCGAGGTAATGAATACTCATTTTAAATTACAGTTCAATCACTGAGAGAATTTCTCATTCACAATGAGAACGTCATGTTTAACTTAAATCCTACCACACTTGTCAGTGTGTTGCCAAGTCAACAGATATCATCTAGCTTTGGCTTCGTTGATAGAGCCTCGCGTGCACTAAAGGTGCATTATCCCCGAGAGAATAATCAAGTTTCATTTGCACATCATTATATTCTGAGCAAAGCTTTTCGAGATATCCGAGATAGCTCATTGCTCTTCAGTGATGTAAACTGCGAAGCGTGGAAGTGAACTGAGTTTCAAGCATCACAGTTGTTTTTCTTTATTTTTAGAGTTCGGTTGTGAGATTTGAAAGGGCTCCTCATTCTTCTTTTTTTTGCCGGAAAAATTTCCGTTGAAACGTTCTCCGAGGTCGTGGAAATATGGCTATTTATTAGATGTACAAATTTGACTCCGCCGTTTTCTTCGGTGCTGTAATATTAGTAAGAATAGAGATGCGCTAATTCTGACTTCTTGTTTGGAGTTGCGTCAAAAACGCCATTTATTTACATGTTTTTTCATACACAAAGTATTTAACATGATGGTTTTTGTAGGACTTTGTAGATGACGAATTATCTGATCGAAAACGTCATAAAAGAGCTCAGTTGGAAAGTTTTAGGAGGTTATACTTCACCCGCCTTACTCTTGCGACATGGACGACGTGGCACCGTCAGATTGCCAATCAAAATTTTTGAATTCCCATTACAAATCAGCAAATTCTAAAAAATGGCACTTTCAGGTACGAGTCGTTATGTTCAAAGTCCTATGAAGACCACCATGTAAAATATTTTGGGTATATAAAAACATATAAATAAACAGCGGTTTAAACGCACTTTTAGAAAAAGCAAAATTTGCAAATCTTCATTTTAACCATTATTACGGCAAAAAAATATGGTGGAGACATATTTGTACACGTAATGTAGTAACTGTCATGAGGTAGAGTACTTACACTCTTACTTCAAGTTCACCGCCGGTGGCTAACGGGTGGATCCTCATGAGCTATTCAGAAACGTTATAACATAGTTTATTTCGGTAAAATTAAACCTACTAGACAAATGGGACATATTTTCTATGTAATCTTACAGCTAACAATTTCGATGCTTTGCCAACGATATCAGTGTTCTAGAAAAAATCGAAGTAAAAAAATTTTTTCCATTCAGATTCAAAAAATCTGATAATTGTGATTCCGAGGAACTAGGGACGTTTCTTATTGTTTTCTAGCATCTGGGTATTTCAATCGCAATATATGTAAAGATCCAAAAAAAAACTACTAATTTTTACTGCTTTTCCGCAGTCCTATAGTGTTGTAAATATACATCTGAGATGTTGAGTGGTATGCAAAACCCCACGTTTCACTCATTCCGAGAACGCACTAGACCACCAATGTCACCGCCCTGCTTTCAGAGTCTAATGAAAGAGCTGCCCTGAAGCGCAATAGGGTCAGCTGGCGGTGATCTAGGTGCCACTTTTCTCAGTGAATAGTTGAAGGCAGATGGCAAAAAGTTAAGGAGCTAAGGAAGCCAAATTCCACATGCATTGCGTAAAGTGGATCTTGATAATTCATGAAAACCTCATATATTATATACGGCATCCTACCAGCATATATCATTTAAGGAGATTATTGGACCACAAGGTAAAAGTCGTCAACGTTTAGCTTGAGCCTTCACTGTGCTTGCACAGTGAATTTGAGAATAACCTGGAATTTCTTCCAATTTCTGGCTGAGATTTGTCTTTGAATATGCGAGAGACTGACATATTGCTCATTGGGTTGAAGTATGGGATCGTAAATCGTTCTTCATTAACAGTAATGCCAATGATTTGGCAAAATTCCCTACCCTATCGGCGCCAAGAAATCCCTGCCAAGGTATTTATAACGTCTCATTAAACCACCAATGAGCCCTTTTGCGCTGAATTAAATTTTCCTCCTAACAACTGTAACTATGTTTCATTCAGCATGGCTTCGATTTGGCAAAGATTTGCTTTTAGATGAGCTACCGGATAGGAATATGGTTCGCATAATCAATCGGGAGATTTGTTTAGAAGTTGCAGCCCATAGCACGTGGTGTACGGACAAGAGTTAGTAGAGCTTGAAGCATTCAATTCTAAGGAAATGAAGATAGCACATGATTACAAGATTTCGAAAAATTAACGGTGACATCTTAGGAAACCCTTAATGCGTTGAATCACTGCTCTAAGTATTCATTAAGCGCTTTTTGATCAGAAGCAGGATTCCAATACTTCGAAAAAAAAAAATCATATACTATGATAATTCTTTGTTCAACTGATAAATTTTCATTCTCCGCTGATGCCCACTGTTCGAAAGTCTATGCTCCAGATTTAAGTTATTTTCGCAGCATAGGAAGAAGAAGATTTGATCTCCTCATTGGAAAATTCTCCACTACTTTAAAACATTTGGTAGTTTTCAAAAAAAAAAAACAAGATGGGGCAGAATGAACAATAACAAAGTACCTACCAAGCAAGAAATTCTGATTTTTTCAATCTTATCATCCTTTTTTCTTTTCATCGTTGTTGATCAAATTACTTAGATTCTAAGGTTAAAATTTTGGAGAATTTAGCTTTTTACGTTGAAAAAAGTGTCTATGATTAGAAAAGTGAGGCTAGAACGTCACTGTGCTTGGTGTTATAAAAACGGGAGAAGAGAAAGTATATGAAATGACTCGACTACTTTCTTAAGTTATGCCAATAAATAGCTGAATAAATGATGCAATGGAGAATAAATGAGAAAGAAACGATTAAATCACTTAAGATATACATCGATATATTCATATGTATATTTGTGACATCATAAGACTGTCGAAAAATAGTGAAGCAGAGAATTCATATCAATCAAGATATGTTTCAATGGTAATTTCAGTGTCACGCAGCGGTATCATCACGCTCTACAGGCGATTTTTGTCGTTGGCAACACACCGCGACAAAACAACGAACGAGTACTTTCTCACCGAAGTCGATTTTCAGAGTATCGCTGAGTTACAACAGAATCCTCTTGGTCAACGTATTATCGACGCATTCTTTGCTGATGCCAAGTGAGTGCTAATCTTAGCTTTTGCGGCAAACAAACAGCCATGGCGCGAGCTTGTCGTGCGAAACCCGTCTTTTTTTTTCGCTTGCGATGAACGATTTACGATAGTCTCATTGAGTTCTAGAAAACAGGGTATATGTTGCGTAATGGTTTAAGCTGTCGAAGTGGTAAACAAATGGTCACTGGTTCGATCTTGCGCCACTATATAACGACGCTTCTACTCCGTCCGGAGTTAGCAAGCGTTACCAGGGTTGTCTACAAGTATGAAACTGCGGGTTGAAACATCATCAAACGCGTGAAACGTTGTAAGACAATTATGCGAAAACTCCTATGAATAAGCTTGATACATGACGCATTTCCAAGTAAGAATTATTGAAGGCTATCATTTGTCATTGACTTGCTAATGTATGTACACTAAAGGCAGCACCAAATACCATCTGACAACACATGTTGAGCCCTTCATGAGGTCTGATATGGCACTTTCATAGTGCAAGACGTAGGTTTCGGCCTTTCAGCCTCATCAGTTGCACGGTGCCTTGCGCTAGTTGAAAAGAAAGGTATTACTTGATATGTTTTACCAGCCACGAGCAATCGACTGCAGAACACTACATGACGGGTGATTTTTCACCTTACGGCGGTGTAAGTTGTTCATCGTCGCTTCCTTTATACGTGGAGTTCCCCCTACACGGGATTGGCTGAAACGAAAGTCACCGTGCAACTGATGAGGCTGAAAAGCCGCGAAACACGTGTCTTGCACTACAGAAGTGCTTAATGAGACCTCATGAACGGCTCAAAATATGTTATCAGATTATATTGTTTTGAGCGGATCTCAAAGTAATCGTAAGGAAAGGAACCAAATATCACTTGCATTATACGTAAACGTAGTAATCACTGAATAGGTTGAGTAGGCCATTCACGGTCTACGTCAGTTTCTTTCACGTTTCGAAGGAACACCATGGCTTCAATTCCTCCGGGAATTCCTAATGTCGACACACTTTTACTGTTATAACGTCGTCTATTTCCAATTTTTTTTTGACACAAAGTAGCCACGGTAGTTGGTTAAGTTTGCTGTGCCATAAGTTCACATAAGGTTAATGGGCTTCTTGGCATTAAGGTCATATTTTCTGCCGAACTTCAAATTATTCAAATTGAGTACCATTCCTCTACAGTTATGGCGAGAAAGTCAACCAGCCGAAAGTGTTGAACGTAAGGATTCTCTCCCTTACTTCACTGATAGCTGACTAGCTGCCGTGAGTATGTGATGCACTAATTGCAAGTATATAATATATTGTGGAGACTAGTAAAAATAAAGGCATTCGGATAATTAGCTTGATAGTCTCCCAGAGAACGTGCTTTGCGGACAACTCGAGAACACTAGCGTAGTGTACTAGAAGTCGGTAGCGTTGAATGGTGACTTCACTGCAATCCATTAAAGCAACTTGATATTTCAAGAGATCGGTGATAAAAATCTTCACACCTCTTGACAAATAATAGGCGAGGACTTTCACTGAAAAAGAACTATCGCAAACTAGATAGGAGACAGTAAACGAATAAAACCAATTCTTGTTTTAGTGAACAAACACAAGGTTGTTACAATACTATTTCATTACAACAGCTGACGTTTCTACGCATTTCGCCTTTTTTCTTTCTCTGAATCGTCATCGATTGTGAATAAATGGTATAACAACAACCTCGAGTTTGCTCATCAAGAAAAGCAATGAAGTTATTGATCAGTGCCAAGATTAATTGAGAGCTGGTTTTGGGAATTACAATTAATAGAGCGTGAAAACTATTGACTTCAGATACTGTTCCAGCACGATGAGGAAGGCAGGACATTTTTTCTACTCGCTGAGACAAAGGGAAATTCTTTAGTTGAATTACCATTGTCTTCGCTCAAAATGCGTCGTTCATGATAGGACAGTGCTCTCGAATAGTACGAAGAACTTCATCGAAATGGAAAGAGGAATTTGTTCTGCGAAATAGTAGCGCAATTACTCTTGCCCCTTAAAAATTAGAGATATGTATTGTTACATGATTTTTGTAATGCTTATTATTTTATTTGATTTACAGCGAATATCAATATTCTATTGAGATAGGAAGCTGACTTATTTGTATGATTTATTTTAGCAGAACTCTTACGTTTCAAAGGATACGGTGATACTGACAAATTGGACGAAGAGTTGGTATTGACGGGAATTAATTGAGCCATTTTTGAAAAAAAAAAGTCTTCTCCTAATCTAAGTGTATAGTCACACTGAATTCCTACGCGTTTTAGAACACTCCAGAGTTTTCTCTCGCACTCAGAAAGCGGACTTAGAAAGTAGGAAAGGAAAAACGATCAACAACCACTTAATTCAAGTGATCATCGCCTATCATGGATCTTCGCTCGTTAACAGCACCTACGAGGCAGAAAATGATTCCAGTGTATCTTCCTGGATGTGCATGTTTGTCGTCTACATGCACCCGGATACGAACAAAGTGAAGGGCAGATGGACTTAACATACCCAACGCAAAGCAAACTGTCCATGTTACAGCCTTCTAGTCACTATTGCCTCACCCATAAAGGACGCTGTTTTGAAATGATTGTATTCATGGTCATGTGAAATTGAAGCTGGTTTTCTACTAAAATGAAACTCACTCCTGGTTCTTACGATTAGGGAAGATAACAGACAATTCAGAGACCGAACTCACGTGTTAGAGTACTTTTATATGATGATGTCTTCAGAATATATTCAGCAGACATCCTAAATTAGTTTTCTCTGTAGCAGAGAGTCACCGAGATATGACCGAAAGTAAATCCAGACACTACATTTAGTGCACCAATGCTCGCATCAATTTTTTTTTGTTTGCAATTCCAGAAGATTAGCTTCTGGCAAGCACTTTGCTTACTTCGGGGATATCAAATCGAGTTCCGAGTAGTTAGTCAGCTTGCACCAGGATCTGCTTGGTTAAATCGGCTTCGTATTGTTGATCAGTTTGCTGATTATATTGAGGATTGCTATAAGACTCTTACTAAAACAGACTATAAAATCGGAAAATCGCGAAATCGGTACACTTTTTTTTATTACTCTCGTTTGAATGTGTTATAGTCTTGGATGCTTATGAAATCAATTTCATGTAAAAGAAAATTGCTCCGGAAAAGTAATAGCCTTTGACCAAAGTTTACACGATTTGCTTCCTTTTTTTCCTCGATATATCCTATCGCAGCTGTCAACAACCAACTTTAACGGTTTTGGTTGAAAAGTTCATATCAGTTCTTTATTTTTGCTTCTATTAATCAGTACTGAATGTTATAAATATATGAATAAGATTACTGAGAGGTATATACCGTTCCGGTGAGATGAAAGAAAACTCATTTTCTAGTTTTTATAATTACACTAAGTTATCCAAGCTACAAAGAGAGTAATGCTTTCAATCAGAAGTGCAAATAAAAGAAAATTGCTATCATGAAATAGTGCTCACTAGAAAATTACTTAGCTTTCCCTCTACCCACGAAGTGCCAACCAGTATCTTAGTGGTAACACGGGAAAATCTGGAACGTACACCAGTTCCTGGATATCTTAGAACTGCAAGCAAAGGACTTACAACATGACAGCAGGAAGTCAAGATGGCAAGATAACATGCTTCGGGTCATACACTATATTTTAAGACTGGTCAATCGGCTATCCACTTGAGTTACATTGAAGAACGAGTAGAGGAAAGCCAAGTAATCTAAGTAGTGGTAGATACTGAAAGAGAGACTAGATGGGGATGTGAAGAGAAGGAGATTAGCCATTAGCTTTATGAAAAGTTGAAGGGTCTGATGAAGCGCGACATTGGGCACTGAAAGCCGTAAATTCTATTCCCACGCATGAAAGCTGACATGTGGCCAGAGGCAATATGTTGACAAGATGTGAAGCAGTTTTTTTGTAGTCATTAATTCTGCAAGAGTTTATGGAATAGCAAGAAGTGAGAACGTGAAATGCGCGCAAATTTATAAAGTTATTGACGTTATTACTCAAAAAAGAAAGGCAGGAGAAAAAGTCCGAGAATAGAATGAGATTGGATCGCATTTATGAGGCGAAAGAATACGGGTTTCTGGAATGATTTTTCATCAAAAGCAGAAATAGATAAAAAAAAATGAGCAAAACTAGTGAAGGATGAAATGTTATCATCGTATGTGGCCTCAGAGAAGGAAGCTGCTCGCATTTAATTTCTAGGCTGGCTTCGACAAATAAGGCTATTATTTTCTTAGCAAAAAATTTGCAAGAAAACAAAACGAAAAATTGTGGGTGTTTTCCGTTTGATAGCACAAAATGAGAAACCGATCTCTTTCGGGTGCTTTTTATAAGAGTGTTAGTTTTTATTCAAAAGCTTGAATCTCTGGCTAGGACGGTGCATGTTTTTTTCAAAAAAAGCCTTTTTATAACAGCGAAAGCAAAACGTTTGTGTCACACGCGCATATTTCTCGCAGTACAGCCCTCTTTCTGATATCAGTGAACGTTTGATAGCGTCAGATTTAGTGATTCCAACGGTGTGCTTATTTTCTGGAAAAATGGTTTCTTTGCAATGCAGCAGGGAAAATAAGAATGATTCACATATACGAGCATGTGGTTTTTGACTAACGGGGGGGGGGGGGGGGGGGAGGGAGGGATGGAGGGTGGGGTCCAGGGAGATGCTGCGGTGACAACCCGGCCATCGATCGAGGGCGCCTCGGAGGGTCACATGTGGAGCGCGATTATTGCTATTAAAGTTAAGAATTGCTGCTCCGCATTCAAATAATCTCCATATTAAACCTATGGTTTCTGATAACGCAAGATGTCCTTTACACGTTCATATGCTTTGCGCGCCTCCAGCGAAGTATTAGAAAAATTACACGGCTGATTTAAAACATAATTTTATTTTGAATTTGCAGGGTTACAAAAGGGTGCTTTGAAAGAGGCGGTCACGTATCATGGTAGCCAAAAATTTAATCTTTTGAGTAATTGTTGACATTCTTATGAAATAATTTTGCCCAGGCGGAAGGGATTGGTTTTCCGTCCCTGTGCTGCCAATCGTAAAAGAACCCAATTATGTAAGTGCATAGTCCTTTGTAGACATATCTGAAAAATTCGCAATTTTTGGTGGACTGAGTGATTGCTTGATAAATGAGAGACAGAGCGCTCATCGTTGATCAATGTTTTAGGTTAAAGGCGATCGACTCTACCAGAGTGTAGGTGACTTAAATCATATTTTGCCTATAATATATACGAGATAATATTTTTGTCGTCTAGATGAACCTGGTCCAATTTACCAATCGCTAATGAATTAGGGGCTTGGTTTTTTCAAGGCGCCGATGCCAACCAACGACCACTTGTGAAACGCAAGGAACCGGCGGTACACACGTACTCACTTCTTTTAAACGAAATTGAAATCGCAAGAGCATCTGTAGAACAAAAACTTTCCCTTACTGTTATGTCCAAGTTATTCTATTAGTTTCTATTTATAACATAGAAAAAAACACTTCATGCCCACTCTCGAAGAGTTTGCTCCCTAATGGCTGAATTCTACGGCTGAAGTGTTTCATGCCGTCGAACTGCCATATGCAGAACACAAATAGTTTCCGATAATGAAGCAGTGCGAGAATGAGTTGCTCTTCGTATTAGATAGCTTGGTTGTAATTATTGATCGTTTACTAAGAATTTTCTTTACTTCAAAAGAAGCCTAATTAGAGAGCAGCAAAATTTTGCAGCTCATTTAAATGTTGTTCAGAAGAGCCCGACGACTACGTGAACAATCTATATGTGCAGTTCACGAACAATTGGCAAAATAGGTCTCTAAAGACTTTGAGAAAATAGGACCTCTTTGACCATTAAGTTATTGGAATATATAGTAGGAAAACGCAATGAAATATAGAGAACCTCATTGAGAAGGGATATTGATATTTGATTTAGTGAAAAAAAATAGTGACCGCTGTGCAGAGGAATTTCGGCTACTCTCGTGTTGCTTACAGTGGAAACCACTGCATTTGGAGGAGCTGTAGGAATGATCTGTCCTCGTGCCAGATCTAGAAAGTATCGCAGAACAGATAGGCACAGAAACAATAAAAGGCTCTTGTAAGTAGAGGGATTGCGGGTATGTAGACGGCTATCTAAGTCATTGAATATATACGCTAAACTCTATTACGCTAGTATTTGATAAAGTGCTCCCGTCGACGTAATAAATCAAATTCGCGAATAACTTAAGAAAAGCATATATGCGAAGGTACTTCGTATATTAGAAGGCTCCAACACGATATTCTCATACAACATTTTATTGAGGGAGCAGTTTGTAGAAATTGCAAGAATACCAGTAAAACAGACTTATTCACGTAGTTGTGTATCACTTGATAGGTAGCCACAGTGTCGTAATGCTAGTTAAGAATTCTTATCTTCGCAAAATACCTTTTCAATAGACATCATTAGGAAATGACATCGCTAAACATCGCGTTTGGGTTATTTACAGGACTTAGGCGCATAGATCGTATATAACTAGGAAGCATTTCAACATGAGCAATAGGAGTACGGAAATGAAATTCACGCGGTCTATTGATGAAAATGGAAGATGCGTTTCATGGTCTGTGATTCCTTCTTATTGAGGTAGATTATGAAGTGGTATTGAAATTTTACGACATGGGAAGCTTTATCAATGTTATGACAAAAAGCAGGCAATCAACAACTTCGGGATCGATGTTCCAAAGAGAGAAGTTTGTTCGTAATAACGGAGGAAACAACGTCATGATTGGCGGGTTTTTATCGAGACTCCGTAAAATCCCATCCAATAGTGGCATGTCGTGGATAGAGAATACTAGAATAGTCTGTTTTAATGGTATGAAAAAGTGCACTATAAAGGTAGGATGTTTCCTTGCTTATGACATCGATACCGATTTGTTTTTTTACTAAATACGATATAATTGGTCTCCTCATAACTTTTGACAGTAGAGCAACTAACACTAAATTCATTAACCAGAGAAAATCAAATTTGCTTAACAACAGTACTCAAAATATGCTCCATCAGCTTGAACATATTTCTGCCATCTTTCAGGCGCGATTCAATACCGATTTGTGTAGTACTTTGTGTTTTTTTTTTTTGGTACCAAATTTGCCCCACACTTGTCAAATCATGGCCTCATGGCATTATGGCGAAAACTTATCATAGAACTAAAACGCTGTTTCGCCCTGGACACAAATCCTTAAGCTTCTGCATAGTCGATGTTCGCGAAGGCGGTCTGAGCATCGCATCTCAATTCGTATTTGTAAAGCAGCAAATTGCGGTAAAGGGGCTTTGTTACGCTGATGCCGCAAGTATCAGCAAATTTGGTACCCGAAGGAAGCTCAGGAAATTGTACACAATAGGATAGTGATTTGTTGCCTAAGCGATAGCGAAAATATGTTTCAGGGTAATAGCACATATTTTGAAAAGCGTTGTGAAGCAATTTTAATCACTTCTGGTCAATAAATTTGAAGTTTGTTGATCTAGTGTCAAAACTTATGAGAAGAACCTAATACCGCAGGCACTTTGAATGACATCACTGCTCAAAATCCTTTTTTCATCTCAGTAAGTAGGAAATGAGATTTGCTATAAGGTGTTTGTAGTCAATTTTTCAAGAAGTTTTCCAGGAATGGTAGTTTTTTTTATTCTGTAATTGCTCTTATTCTGCTGCACATCAACAAATGTTCACCACGAACAAAAAACCACTGAATGTCCAACGAAAAACAAATAATGGCGGTCGATGGTTGGTAGTAGTGGAGAGGGTTTTTAATGCACTAGCAGTATTGAGGAATGGTGGTATAACTGGTGCTACAGCTGTGATTAACATCCAATAAGGGAAATGAAGGGCTTGAGTTACTCCACGTCTCTATTGATACTGGGACTATGATAAGCGACAATTTTGAAAAAGGTGTAGTTCATTACTATTAGATCGTATAAGAGAGTTTTTTTTACACTTTCCGCATTGCGGCCATGGTAGTTAGTGCGACCCGCGTCTTGATCGAATCAAGTCTTCCATCACTGGTGGATCTTCAAACTGGCACCAGGTAAAGTTATGAAGTTCGAAAGAATTGGAATACCAAAGTGATTTCTCGATAGGCTCTCGCAAATCATTTTCTAGGTCAAATATGCAATCAGTTACACCTACAATACTAAATCAAATCGATTCCATGGCGCCTCTTTAAGGGATTGCTCAGCGCCAGACTCTTTAAGTTTAGTGCAGCTCGGATTTTATTGATACTTTGTGAGCTGCGCAGAATTCTCACTGCTGAGTTTCGGAGTAGTCATATTAAGCCTTTCTCAGGTATTCACGAAAGTAGACGCTGATTGTTTTCGATAACTCCAATATTATGTAACCCACCATGATGAACATTTGATGTCAAAATACTATGCTCTTAATGATTGTAGCAGACCATTCCAGCGATTATCATAGTCTGGTTTATTAGAAACTAGTACTAAGATTTTTCCGTTTCGTCTCCTTCTTTTTTGTTAATGGTGATTAGTGTTTGTACTAAGACTCTTTTAACGCAACCGTGCTTATTTTGATATCTGCTGAACCTTTCCGTACGGCTGTCCATCGATTTTCGCAATGATGCGCAGTTCTCGTTATTGTGAATAAGGATTTTTTTTGTTCCAAATAAAAAGCCTTAAGGTTTTCTGCATTATTCTGATATTACATAGTTTTTCTATACACGCCTATACACTTTTTGTACGTATGGAATTCTTACATGCAAAGAATATTCTGAGTGTAAAACGTAATCATCCGCTATTGCAGTGCATTTTGAAGACCTTCTAAAAAACCGAATTTTAGCTTCAGAGTCACTGCAATTGGTGCTAGCGAGTGAGAATCAGTAAAGTCTGATGAAAAAGCTATCCAATGGACTTTAAGCCGCTCAAACAATCATGCTTTGCTCATCGAAAAGACCTCTGAAATGTGTCAAAAACGACCCCTCAACGTACCGAAAGAATTGAAGTGAGAAAAATCCATGATTAAATTGTTTATAATAGCAACAATATCACTTTTCTCCTTCAAGTTAGCTGTAGTTGAAAAGGCAGGTGAATTGTTCAAAATAAATTACTGACATTCCTTGAAAAATAACTATTCTTTATTTTTCATTATTTTGAATGCTACAGAGTTAATTAAACGTCAAAAGAACATTTGATTTTTTTATTTCACTTAACTCAGCTCACTATAAGCTAAAGTCTTGGTTCAAGTGTTGAGAACGATGTCTAACTATTCGGTCACATACCGGATAAGTTAAATGATTGCCTTGTGAACTGGCAGCAATTTTTTTGTATGTACCTCATTATGTATTTGGAATATACATGATTCCTGTATGTGATGGAAAAAACTTATTCGTCATCTAAGCACATTGCTGTTGGCCTTTGCTACAGTCGGACTCGCAGCGTACTCATCCCACCTATTCCACACTATAAGTAAACTAAAAAAATTTCAGGGGAAAACTAAAATTGATCTAAAGTTCAAGAAATTGATCGAACGCTCTCATAGAACCAAATGTCAGACTAACAGAGCTGAAGTTTCGTTGGTGTCCCGAGACAGTTCATAAATGCCGTCCTTTACAGTTTTGTCAAGTCAAGAAATAGGATTGAAAAGCTGTTTGAATCGCTTCTTAAATGAGCGGAAAATAAAATACTCAATGATCGAGACAGCAGGTTGTAACAAAATCAGCCCCGGCTGGAGCATCTCGATGAAATTACATAAGCATTGCAAATATGGGTTCAACTTCTATATTGAAAAGTTGCTCATTTCTTCTAGAAAGACAACTAGAACAAGTACTACACGGTGTTAATCGGTGCTTCAGCATCTATGTGTTACAGTAATGAAGTACAGAATGAAGCCTCTTCTATTGACAATCGCCACAAATTCTCAATTGGTCAACAAAAATTATTAAGTCATATATCACTTATGGTGGTCAGTTGTGTTTGAGAAGTTTGGAAGTCGGCATCGTCAGATTGGTCAGTATTGAAAGGTGACACTTTTCCACATAGCATATACTGAATTGAGGCAGTCAAGAATGGATCAATAAACATAAAATTCAATGACTCAAAATAAGAAGCAACTTGTCGGCGTGCCTTCCAACTGCAGAAAAACAACACCCCATGGTCGCCAATGAGATTAACGCTCAAATGCCGCTGGCCATGCCACAACTACAACGATCTTTGTTTAGCTTCTTTGTGGTAAAAAAAGCTCCGCGGACTTCACCTGCTTGGAAGGAGATATGTACATCATACGAGACATGCTTACAGCAGATATTGACTCATTAATATTTGTATCCAGACTGCTATTTGATAGCTGTGCTCTATAGAATTTTTCCAAGTGAGCAAATAGGTTGAAAGCTATCAAACAGACTTAAACAATACACTTTAACTCGCTGACTAAATCATAATGTTGATATGTTATATACTATATATATACATATATTTATATATATATTTATATATATTTATTTATATATATATATATATCGAGAGACTTTTTTTATTAAGTCTTTTTCGAGGTTTGATATTGCATGTTAGTGCTATACGTGTTTCCGAAGGTTTCACTCGTCAGTATCAGTATCACAGGTCCAATACTAAGAGTAGCAAATGGCACAAAAATTAGTCCGATGGAAACATTTTCAAAATTTAACTGTTACCTTGTTAATTTGAATATGTTTGCAGTGTGGTAGAGAGGCGAAAAGTCTATTTTCGGGATTTCGTCAAAGTCCTAAGTCGTTTTCGTCCGATCATAGGAACAAACCGCATCCATGGAATAGTCGCGAAGCAAAGCTACGTTGTACGTCTTGAGTTTTCCATTATATCGTTAGTATAAATTGTGACGTAATTTTGGGACATTTATTTTCACAGTTTGCGTTCACGATGTACGACTTGAACAAGAGGTGGCACGATAACAAAAGATGAATTTAAGGACATTTTACAGGTGAGCCTTAGCATGAATGAAATAGAAGTATGATTTTTATTGCTTTTAATGTCTTTTTATCATTAATAAAGCTGTTTAAAAAAGAGAAAGAATGGCGTTCATTATGTGGAAATCCGTTTAGTATGGAAAAATTTCAGTGACTCCAATCATAGAAATTAGATTTCATATCGCGTATATGAATGAATAAAGATAGTTTGAGAATTGAAAACGTAATATTTGCAGAAATCTTTATCACCCACACGACGCATCAAATCTATGACCACGCAGTTGTCACTTTTCGGAAGTATATCTTCTTCGAGATCTGGAGGAAATAAGATTGATCCAAAGTTGCAATTAGATGGTGTTGCTCTGTGATGAGAAGGTTCTACGAATAGAAGGAAAAAGAAGAGACGATAGAGATGGGCATAGATACCAACAATATGTGCATGATAGTGCTGCAAGGCATCGGTCATCCTTAGTTTTCGAGGCGCCATCCTTTGGACTGCGATAAATTATCGTCTTGAACCATTGGGACTAAGTTACAAAGAGGTAGTATATAGCATTAAAATATAAGCATTTACTTGATGACCGAATTGGTTTCGGGTCGCTGCGATATTTCTGTCGTAGGGAGCACTATTACTTTCTTTTCAAATAGTGTTTATTGTTGAACTAATCTTCAATTCAAGAGCAGACCGCATTAATGTGAAGAAGCGGTCTGTGCCGGAAATAGTACCTAACTGTAGTTTTACAAGTAAGTTTTACTAAAATGTTGATTTGAAAAGCTTAAAGCTTTTGGGCTAGCGAGTGGCTGTTTTTTTCGTAAAAAAATTTTATAACGCTATAATTCCAACAATAAAACTATGTGTTACACCGGCTGACACAAATATACTATTAGTTAAAGAATCGACTGTTTTGAAAACCGCGTAAATACAACATTCAAAAATAGTTTGGGCTAAAAACAACATCCTTTTTTTGGAATCATTCTGGATGTATTATTACGAAGTTTTGAAAAAACTGTCGATTATATGGATTAGTTTTGGTCTACCCCGAGCCGAAATCCATCGACTGAAAGTGGTGATGGACCAGTGTCCATTGGTACACTATGCCATCACCACATACCACATACGCCGCCCTCCTTTGCTACAATGCTGGGCTTGATGGGGGCGAGGGGTCCCTGAACGAGGAGCGCCGAAACCGATCCGACACACCTGTGTAGTTGGCCCTGGCGCGCCCACCCAGGTTTAGGCTAAAAAACATTCTTTTTTGTGCAATACTATTAGTTCCCCCGTGGAAGCACGAAAGGTAGCAAATGAACGTATCCAAGCAAAAATGTTATGGTATTCACGGATCATGCGACGTTATCTGGAGTTCCTTACGAGGAGCAAAGCAATTCCTACTTAGAAATAACAAAAACATCGCACTTACCACTGGCGACCCGCCGAAGCAGCTATCAAGCGATCGGCCGTGTATGAGGTTCGTGGCATCTCACTGTGTGCTCCGCCCTACCCCATCCCCGAGTCACCGCCTTGTAGATTAGCCAAAACACCAACCTTTTTTCTTTATACCCGTGGAAATGGATGTTTTCAGAAAAATATGCCCAGCGTTTTGAGGATACAGAAATCTTACACTATCGAATGGCTGCTAATAGTCTAAGAGTACAGGGGCTTGTGCTCACGAAAAAAAAATGGTCGTGATGAGCCCCACAAATGTTTTGCTTTGCGGCAGCGTTATAAAGAACTCCTTGTTCAAAAAAAAAGGCCACTTAACGCGCTAACCACAGGTTCAGCCATATTCGAATGATTTTCCATAAACAGTTTTGGAAAAAATGTCGCCAAATAAACGGACAAACTTTTTATTCATCAACTTATATCCTATCTTTCTTTTTCTAATTCTTTTAATATTTTTCTTAGTCAATTTTTATTCAAATCTTTCTGACGCTATCGCGGCATAGGCTTTGAGAAGTTCTGTATGATTGGTTGGAAATCTCGATTGCAAACCATTTTGGCCAGTAGAATATAAAATCAGAATGACAAGGTCAGAAGTGGAATAGAAGTGTTCATTATTACTACTCGTTGCTCCTTGATGTTTTGAAAAAGAAAACGCGTGGTTTCGAATATTGGTGTTTTTTTGTTGCTTGTGCTCTTTGTGCTACAACAATCAAATGAAATCACTTTTATCTATATGAATATTGAGAATAGTGTTCTGTGAGACGTCACCCAGCATTCTGTAATAACGCGGTCGAGTGT